>VDFB02037381.1:127968-192608 GCA_007258455.2 Sequoia sempervirens
CTCTCTCCCTCCCTCCCTACCACTCTCTGCCACTCTCTTCATCCCTTCCTCCTTCTCTCTCCCACCCTCTCCCACTCTCTCTCACCCTCTCCCACCCTCTCCCACTCTCACACCCTCTCTACCACCCTCTCACCCACACTCCCACACTCTCTCCCACTCTCTTCCTCTGTCCTATTGGAACTATAAAAATTTGATTATTTTTACATATCTTTCATCCCCTGAGTCTCCATTTGAGTCCTACCTTAGGCACATTTTCCTCATTTTATGATATTTTTACCCATATTTTGGTCGTGTGACCCCATAGAATCCATCAAGTCATGCATTTTTCATGTTGCGGTCCATATCGGCATAGGTCTATCTAGGTCTCCCCAACCCATGTTGCCTGTGTGTTAACATATGTTTGCAGCAGGTGATCGAAAAGACTTGTTCCTTGTTATAATGATCGACATTCACCTGTAGGTTTCTATCGGCATCAATTTCATGTGGTTTCGGTGACTAAGGAGGAATCTATCGGCAAGAGTTTGGTCATCGGGATAGTGTCTCATCGATTTTGAATTGTCTCCTTGACTAATGCATGTGGAGATTCATCGGCAAGAGCTTGGTGATATCGTAATGTGATCTCGGCGAGGTTGTTATGTCTTGTCAACATGGTGTTTTCATCAACATGTTCTCGAGGAGAGTCTTACTGAACAACACATGGATGGTTTCTTCATCCAAACATATTACTTCCGATGTGAGGTCATAGTGAATATACATTGTCACACCTACCAATGGCAGGAGGATGCATATCGGTAAGAGTTGAGGCTTTCGAAGTAATGTCTCAACAAGTGACCTTTGGTCTCACCGATAACACAATGAGGAATTTTTTGAGATGAAAATTGGATTGTCTCAGTGATGCACAAGATGGATAAAGTCTTTTGGTAAAACAAAGTGCACTTTGTATGAGCTCTCCCCGATGTCGGTATGTTACAGTGACCCACATAAGATAAAAGAATACATCGGTGAGAGAACCAATTTGTCACAGAGACTCATGATGAATGGAGATTTTTGGTAAAGCAAAGTCTAATCTATGAGATGTCTCTCCGATATCTTAAGGCTATAGCAAAATGGATGAAGCAAGGAAGCATGTTTCGGTAAGAAAATTTCTTATGTCTCAGTGACTAGGAGATGATGTTCGGGGTGACTCTAGGTATAATGAAGCATTATCTACATGATGTTTCCTTGACTCCATGAGGTCATAGCAAAACACATTGGGACAAGAGGATTTTCTTTGGTTTCGGCATAACAAATAGAATGCTACAGTGACATGCAAGAGGCAAAAGGATGCATATCGATGAAACATAATGAGATCAAAACTAGGAAATAATGCGCTCGCATTATATTTTGCTTTGGGAATCCCCGAGCCTTAGCATTGGTAGTTGCCTTGGAATACCAACCCAGAGGATTAGAGGGCATTCCCAATGACCAGAGACGTGTTTTTGCCAATTCTACAATTTTTTCACATAATCGAGTTCGTGCTCACCTTCAGGATTGCATCTGGTTCAATATCAACAAAAGAAAACACATGGGTAATGTTAGGTTCTCTCTTAGCTATCCAACGATGTAATTTTTTTCACTTTTTAACAATGTTAAGCCTTTCATCCATAATTTTTTTTTGTTTGTGTGTCTCTTTTCCGCCAAAAAGCAGTGTTTGGTTTTTTTTTCGTTATAAATAAACCGTTCATCAAAATTTCAAATAAATTACATTTTTAGAAACTAGACTCTATTCTACATTTAAAAAAAATCAATTACCTTCAAAAAATTTTAGGGGGAGCAAGGCCAAAATTTTGCTTTTCAGGAAGTGCCCACTTAGAAAATTAGTAAAAAATCAAATATTCATTAAAAAATTATCAGAAAAATGGTGCATCAACTAGATACTGTTAGCTAACTTTTGACCATTGTGATTTTAAAAATACTACAAAAAATTTCACTGTGCTCAGGTCATACAAGAGTTACTATGTTATGTTTTCTGACTAAAATAGGACAAATTTTTGTATGTCCCTCTTTTGAACCCCTTAATCTCAACCATTTTTAAAATAAATTAGTAGTTTAGAAAGTAGACTTAGAGCACTTTGATCCTTGTTTTTGTTCCATCTCAAAATTTTGAGTGTAACTATCCTCAATTTCATGTCCAAGGTCAGTATTTCCTAATTTCAGAAAAAAAGTGGCCACTTAAGCCCCCTTTTTTGGAACCATCTTGGTGCACTTACCCTACTCTGAAGTAAATATAGATCTTTTTCAAATTTCTAAAACTTAATGATCTTATATATGTCAGGGTTTCAAACTTAAAACAATAATAGAGATATTATGATTGGAAGATTAGCAAAGATCATTGTCAGAGGAAAAGGAATTGATTAGGTAGAAGGTTCTTATTTGAGCAACAACGAATAGCCATAGCTATAAGTTTCCCAGAAATAGAAAGTTAAAGTTTTAAAAGCTTTGAGCTACAAGAGTGTAAGAAAACATTGTTCTTTTCTATCCAAAGGTAGAACAAGGGTTTATATGCAATAAAATGACAAAAAAACTTGGCACAACTATGAGAGAACAAAAACCTATAGCCATGAATAGAGCAAAGGTAATTAGTGTACAATAGAAGTGGAATGAAAATGGCTAGGCGTCAACCCAAGAGGGGTTTTGAGAATTTTGAAAAAATCCTTGGCCTCATTTATAAATGTCCATGATATATTAAAGAGAACTGATGCCTGTAGCATATATAGTTGTCAAAAAATCACAGAATAAGCCACAGGTTTGTCAAAACCCAAATACCCATGAAATTTTGATTAAAGGCTATCACTTGCAAGCTAGTTCAACTGGTATTGTTCATAAAGAAATGATGAAAATATATAGGGTTATGTGCAATGGAATCACATCATTTTTTTCATCATCAAAGACTTGGAGAGTAGAGTAGTTATTGCTAATGGGATAGTGGATCACTCATCTTAGTTGTATTCCTTCACTGGATTTGCTACTGATGGTGCTTTTGTTCCTACAACTGTTCCTCACACTTCTAGTGTGCATAATCATTCAGAGGAGAGATTTGGATTCTTGAACATTGGTGTTCTCACTTTGGATCATGTTCTCAAGCCTTCCATTCCTTCTCCTCCACCTCTTGTTGCTATTGATGTGGATTCTTCTATTTCAGTGTAGCAAGATCCTGTTGATCATCCATCTTTGGAGGCCACTCTTGAGTCTTCACCTACTTTGACTTATTCATTGGTTGAGGTCACACCTGCTTATGTGGAGACATCTTGGGCTACACCTACTTCACCTTCAGAGATTTCATTCATCCAGCCTCTTCCCTCTCACTTCTTTTAGGAGATGCAGTTTCTTTAGTCTTATTGGAGCTACTTCATTTTGGGGAGGCTATGTGGCCTCTTTCTTTTTGTCTTCTAGGGGGATTCTTTCATGTATCTTTGTGATGGATGGTGTCCTTGGGGGGTCTTATGGAGTCCTCCATCTTTCGTCACTTAGTTAGTTTATTATATTCTATTTTGGGGAGGAGTTTTATTCCAATGTGGTTTTCTCCTTTACCCTATTTGATTTAGTTTGCATTGCATTTGTAAATGAGTACCTAATCGGGCCTTATTGCTGGGACTCATCTTTGCATAATAATTTGCTTCTCCCTAAGTTGCACTTATGGGTGGGTGTTGTTGTAATTAATTATTTAATTACACTTTAACATAAGTTTACTTAGGAATATTTTATTTCGATTTCCTTTTAGTATTATTTGTAAAAAAATTACTTTCAATAATCATTATTCTGGTTTTTTTCTTGCACATACTAGCTTTGAGGGTTTACAAAACATCTCTTCTTTTTTGTTTTGAATATCTATTGCATGTGATAGGTGATTGCTTGCAGGTGATTCTTAGGGATTGTGAAGTTGGTTTTTCAACTTCTACATTATGGAATATCATTCACATTATAAAACTCTACAATGATTACTTTAGAGAAGGTGATTATAAATGGTATACCAGGCAAAAAGTAAGTTACCCACGTAACAGATCAGTAAAAATCATGAGGCCATGACCATGAATAAAATATGAGTAGAAAATGAACAAGAAGTAATATATTCTCATTATTTTCTCCCACAATAGAACTCAAATTTGAGTTTTCTTGCAAAAAATAAAAGTAAATGTGAAGTTTTTTCTCGCAAAAAACTCACCATATCTTTTGCTGCACAAGAATGGGTGAAGAAATCCACCGTGTTTTAAAAAAATCACCATATTAAACCTCCAGAAATTGCAAATCAAGCTTCAAAAAACCTCATGGCAGTGACATATGCTTCATCCAAAAGCTTAAAGAGTGAAAAATGAGAATAATAAAGCATTCGTTGCTTTTGGTTTAGGGTTGAAAACCCTATTTTTCCCATTGATATGAATGACGTGATTTCTATCACTTTATTTATCAATAACCTACCAAATGATGCCCATGGATTTTTAAAAATATAATATAACCTTTTCATATTATATGCCTTGTTTAATTTTTGGTAAATTTTGTGATGTTATGTGTCATATCATATTCCAAATGTGGTTGAATGCCAATGTGGATGCCACATCACAAGTGGTTTTTGACTCATTATGCTTTCATTTTTATTTTCTATATGATGGTGTTTTTCTTTGCATTTATAATCATTGTATAAAAACTGGGTTAAGAGGTGTTATTATAAACTATTGTCAACTAGAAGTGCACCCTATGCACAGTGATTCAGACTGAGCTTTCTAGAGAAACGTGGGATCATTTCGAGGCTATGGGTCACCTGAAGTTGAAATGAACCCTCAGAGAAGGCCGACTTCCTAGTTGGAAGTATCACCTAACTACTAATTCTATAAGGGAAAGGGAGAAGGAGAATGCATACAATGAAAGTTAAATCCTATGGTGATACACCACATTGATAAGAAATCATGGAATAAAACAAGATGAACATACATTGGGAAAACTTAATGGAAACCATTTCACTTACTCAACATAACCCCTTTAGACCTATGCATAATTCTTAAAAGGCTTGATCTACAAATGTATCTTAAGGAGGAAAGATTAATTTCACAGCTTTAAGGTATGAATACAAATTTAGAAATACATAGTTGAGAACTTGCATAATCTAAAATATAGAAATGAGAGTAATACAAACATTGATAGTAGATTCCAAGGTAAACTCTATGTTGTTTTTCAAATTCCAGTTGAGTTACAAAGCATACATCAGCTGAGAAAGGATTGTTAAAAATCATTGACTCCCCAGAATGCATAATCTGAAGTGCTTACAAAAAGGAAAAAAATGCCTTATATACCAAAAGTGTGTCAGCCCCTTAGGGTTTGCAAAAATATCAGTCCTCAGAAAAATCTATCCTTAGATCTTTGGATTGAAAGTAATACTGCATTCCTGCGTGTCCTTGTTGTCCATGTTGGTGAAGGATCATTTCCTGGAGAAGCCTTCAGATCTTTCACAACTACCGCATTCATTTTTGGTCCTCTTGTTTGCCTTTGAAACCCCTAACAAGCTACTTTGAATGCTTCAAAGCCGATCCACATCAATTCACTCCGTTGATCCCCTTGGCACCGGTCAAGCTGCCAAAGATTCACCCATAGCTCTCTCTGATTGGCTGGGCACATTCCACATGGATTCCTCAATGATCAAAACCATGCTTAGTCAGAATCACATCTTGGCAAGACACTAGAAGTGTCTCACTGATGTGATTATGCCCCTCTGAAGCTATCAGTATAACGTGACACTATCGATGAGAGCTCCTATCGAGTTCGTAAAGTCATACTAATATCACTAAAACCATTGGCAAGACTCACCTCCTTCACTGAGACATCATGTCAAACTCCCCATTCTTTAGCGAAGGCATCCATTTCAGGGATACTCCTACCAGTCGCTGGGACTTTATAACAATGACTCCTCTTTTCCCTCGAGCTACAAAATTTCATTTGGTGAAACATTCTTTGATGGCATGGCCTCATGGTGAAAACACCTTGCTTTGGTGAGGACTTCTAATGGGCTCCCTTTGCTCTATCAGAGAGTCTTTATTGGGTCGGTGAGATATCATGTTGGAACCACCAGCTCATGCTGAAGGCAACATTTCTTCCTATTAGAGAGAGATTGTGCCTGTCGCTAGGATGTTATAGGGAAGTCTATCCCTTTTCCCCATGGACATCTCACTTCGCCAAGACATCCTCATTTGCTGAGACAACATAGAAAATTCAAACCCCATGGTCAAGAGTCCTACCGACTTCAAATATCCATTCAACGAGACTATATTGGGTCAGTAAGACATTTCTTTGAGTTTCTTTCTTTAACCCTATTGAATTCACCTCGGCAAGACCATATTGGGTCGACAAGACTTCATAGTGAAGCCTTCAACCTCTTGGTGAGCTCCAATTCCACTTCAGCCAGAGCTTGCTCAGTCGGTGAGACCTTCCACCAACCTCCTCTTCATTCTCTGAGCTCACTTCAACATATTGTCAAGCCCTTCATTCTTTGGCGAGACACCATCACGTGAGGGAGAGATCACAGTGAAGGTACAATCTTTCATCAAGCTCACTTCACTTCGGGGAGACCCTTCTATCTCGGCAAGACCTCCAAAGAAAAAATGCTACCCCAAGACCCTCCATCATCGTCAGGAGTTAATGCTTTTGCTGAGACATTGTGGTGAATCTACTTTATTTTTTGCTTAGGCCAAAAGTCGGCAAGACTTTCAGATGAGTGCGAGATGTCACAACGAACCCTTCTCATTATTGGCAAGGTAGTACACTCTCGATAAGACCTCATGGTGAAAGAAAAACTACCTCGGTGAGCTTTCCTCATCTTCTATCAATGAGAGTTTATTGATGTCACCCCAAGCGCACTCCATTCTACCAAGCTCTACATTCCATTTGGTGAGACTCTGGAAAGTTGGGAAGACTTTATAGCAAGGTCCATTAGTCATACCGATACCTGATTCCATCGCTGAGACCACACCATGTCGATAAGACATTACTCTAATGGCTGGAAGCTACACCGATGTCAAATATGTCGGGGAGACCTCTTGCATTCGGCGAGATGTTCTGGTGAAGGCACCAAACTTCATTGAGAGCCCATCCTTTGGGAAGACATCTTGTCGAAGGAAAAAATTCAAGCCGAGAGCTCCCCAGTGAACTACTATCGGTGTGACCTCTTGAATTCGGCAAGACCTTTTGTCGAAGATGCTTCCCCTCACTGAGAGTTCACCCTTCCTTTCGGGGAGAGATCACCATATCAGTAAGACCATTTTCTGAAGGCACAACCCTATATCAAATGCGTCATCCCCTTGGTGAGACACTTGTTATTGGGGAGAGTCCTACTGAGCTTCATTACTATCATCGAGAAATTGGCCCATCGGCCAGACATTTTCCTGAGACAACCATCCTACGCCAAGAGCACTCTATTTCGGTGTGATTTCACTCCTTCAGCCAGACCTCATGCTGAGGCCGTCATTTTTTGGTGAATGCATTTCATATCGGGGACACCTCTTAGTGGTTTCTAGGACATCTCCCTAGTCTTTGTTCCTTATAATGAAGCCACAACCCTTTGGTAGGAGTCATAGTGAGGGCATCAACTTCGCCGAGACCTTGGTCTATCGGCGAGACCTCATGCCAGCTCCTTATTCTTTTGGCAGAGTTTACTTTCTCCTTGGTCAGGGAGACATTGCTATATCAGCAAGACCCTTTACCGACACCACCTTACTTCAGCGAGACCTCGCCCGATTGGTAAGACTTCCTACCAAAGCTGCCACACATATGCCGAAGGTGTCCTGCTTTGGTGAGACCCTTTATTGTTGGTGAGACTTTATACCGAAGCCCCCTGGGGTTGTAGTGTATCTTCACTCGATGACATCCCCTTTCACTAAGACTCTCACCAATCACCAAGACATCTCCCTAAAATGATTTTATTTCCCTGATGTGACCATTTCCTCCTTTCAACAAGACGACATCTCTGTCGGTGAGACCTCATGGCGATGAATTCAACGAGAGCCCTTTTAGTTGATGAGACATCTGGAAGGTCTTGGCAACTCTCTCCTTAGAGGATTTTCATGCCAAACTTGAACAAGGTAGGCCTCCCAACTGAGTTCCTCATGACCTAGCATCAGATAGATGAAGTTTTTCCTTGTGTGAATGTTCCATTTGGCCTTCTCGAATGTCTGTCACATGATTTATCCTACCTGATTGAGCCTGTTGGTAAAAATTGAGCAACATATCTAACATTATCAGTTGGATGTTTTCCTGTTAAACATAGAAACTAGTAGCCAAAACTTGTCCATTGGATATGGAGTCATTAGGAAGCTTAGAAAATAAATAAAACCTAAGCCTTGCACATGGCTACAATTTGTTTGAGACTCATAGAACACAACTGGTTGCGAAAAATGACAAAATAGGGGAAACTGAAAAAAATATTTACTATGCTGAAACATCACTTAGGAAATGGAAAACATCTAAACTAGAGTGCAGAAGCACTTATTGGAAACATAAACCTAACCTAATATGTATAATAGAGAAACTCCCATTAACTGGGATAGGAAGTACTTCACCTACTATTGTAGCCAGTTGATAAGCATTGTGTTCCTTATAGTCTTTGATAATAAATGGACCTGTCCACATGTTGTCAAACTTAGTGTGATGGCCTGGCCTACTTTTCAAAACATCCCATTTCAGCACGAGATCTCCCACCTTGAAATTTTTTTTCTATAGCCTTCTTGTCAAATATCTTCTTTGTTTGGAGCTGATGATACTCCAAAACCTTCATTGCTTTGTCCCTTGATTCTTCGAGCTCCATGAGCTCTACATATCTCATGGACATTGGGTCCTATTCCTCAAACATCTCCAACTAGTGAACAATGTCTAGAGATAGAAGCTCTACGGATAAAGGTAACCTGGCCTCCTTGCCATAAACTAACAAGTATGGTGAATTACCTATAGACCTCTTAGGAGTCACTCTATCTGCCCAAAGTGCATACTTTAATTTAATGTGCCAGGTCCTTTGATTATCCTCCATTGTTCTTTTGATAATCTTGATGAGATTCTTATTTGTGCTTTCAGCTAAACCACTACCCTAAGGGTAATAATTTGAGGATGTATTCAAATGAATGCCATGCTTAACATCCCAATCAGTTAATCTTAATCCCACAAATGCAAGAGCATTATCAAATATGATAGAGTCAAGAACTCTGAATCTAGTGACTATATCTTCATAAAAGCTCGAAACTCAAGACTCTTTTGCTTCTTTCAAAGCTATTGCTTCTGTCCACCATGTGAAATAGTCTATAGCAGTGAGCACCCACCTGTGACCAGTACTAGATGGTGGATTAATTGGCCCAATGAAGTTGATGCCCCATCTTATGAAGGGTTTCTCCACTTGAATTGGATGTAAAGGCATAGCAGCCAACTTTTCCTTTACTGAAAATAGAGCACATTTCACACCTTTTTTGACCATGCATAAGCATCTTTAAATAAGTTAGGCTAGTAGTAACCAGCTCTCATTATTTTCCATGCAGTAGTTCTTGGAGCAAAGTGACCTGTAGCTGCATCATGAAACTCATCAAGTACCTTTTCAAATTGATCACTATGAATACATCTTAGTAGAACACCATTTAGATCTTTTTTAAAAATAACATTATCTACCAGCACATATGGTATGGATTGCAGTCTGAAGTATCTTCTTTTAGTTCTACTCAAACCTAATGGACACTCACCAGTTTGTAAAAATTGGGTCATGTCTTGAACCCAATTAATTGCTACAAGAGGCACATCATCTTGAGCATTCTAAAACTCATTTGTATTAGCAAACACAACATCCTTTCCTAATTCATCTTCACTGCTTGGCCCTATAGCAAGCTATTCACAGAGACCTTTACCTCTAACTAGTTTGGTAATTTTGATATCCACATCATATTCCATGACCTTAGTGATCCACCCTACTCTTTTTTCATTCAGATCTTTATTCAACAAAAATTCCTTCACACTTGAGTGTGCAACCAAAATATGAATCTTATTGTTTGAAACTAGAGGCTTAAACTTCTTCAGGCTTCTGATCACAGTGAGAACATGTTTCTCAACAAACATATACTTCTCTTCATAATCAGCAAGCACTTGACTGAAGAAAGCTATGGGCCGCTCTAAATTATCCCTATTTCTCTGAACCAACATAGCAGAGATTGAACTACTGCTACCAAAAGTATACAAAAAAATGTCTTTAGAGAAATTTGGATTTACCAATGTCGGAGGAGATGCTAAAGCCTCCTTGATTTCTTCAAAACTATGCTTTGCTTCTTTTGTCCAATTGAAAACTGCGTTCTTTTTTAGCATGGTAGTCAAAGGTTGTAGTAAATTTGCAACATTAGGAATGAATCTTCTTAAAAAGTTAATCCTCCCTAAAAATATTTGCAATCCTTTCTTATTATTAGGAAATATAAGATCGAATATAGCTTTGACTCTTTCAAAATCAATGGTAACTCCATCTTTTGATACTATATGGCCTAATAGTCTACCTTCATGAACTATAAAGATACTTTTTATAGGATTGAGGGATATCCCATACTCTACATTTTTCAAAAACTTGCTTGAGATGTGATAAATGTTCATCTGCATTTTTTGAATACATAGTTATGTCATCTAAATAAACTAGCAGACATTTTTGAATTAAATTCTGAAACGCCATATCCATGGCACGCTGAAAGGTGGCAACCTGTGTTAGATAAACCAAAAGAATTGTCTTGTAAGCCATAGTGCCCCATTTTGTTGTAAATGCTATTTTATATTGATCCTCCTCTTTGACTAGAATCTGGTTATAACCAAAATACCCATCTAGAAGAGAAATTTTTTTTGAACCAGCAACAACTTGGAGAATTTGTTCCATAGATGGTAAGGGATAATGATCCTTTAGAGATGCTCTGTTAAGATCTCTAAAATCTACACATAGTCTTATCTCACCACTCTTCTTTCTAACTAGAATAAGATTAGAAACCTAGGATGTGTGTTTAATTGTAAATACAATACCCCCCTCTACCAAATTTGTCATCTCTTTGATCATCAAAGTTTCAAGTTTAGGGTTCAATGGTCTCTGCTTTTGTCTAATAGGCTTGACACCAGGTGCTAACTCAATTGTATGTTATGTAATGTGAGGATCATACCCTCTTAAATCAAAATATTTCCAAGAAAAAACATCATGATACTCTTGGCATAAAACAATGAAATTTATTTTATCCTCAGCTGAACAAATTTTACCTAATTTGAGAAGATTACCTTTAAAAATTTCAACCTCCTCATAATGATCCTCCTTGACTTGAATGCCAACTTTTCTCTTTTTAAGCTGATCATCAGAGTTGAATATGGATTCCAAGGTAACCAACCCTTTGGGAAGTTCATTTGTCTTCAGCTGTATCACTTGATCCTCATACTGCTACTTAAGTTTTGTTTGATTAACCAAGGAGAACTGATCCTCCTCAAGAAAAAAAGAAAGAATCTGTTCATTGCTGTCAAAAACCTACTAGTGAATGTTGTTATCAGAACTGGGGACCTAATAATCACCTTGACATACTGCTGGGTTTTTTCTCTTTTGATATCACCTGGAATATCGAATTGTGCTCCAATGGCTGTAAGCTTGTCAGCATGCTTGTTCTGGTTCCTTGGAATAGATACTAAGTTAAAGGCATCAAATTCCTCAATCACATTCCACACTTTGTTTCTGTAAGACTTTAGTGTGTCATTTTTAGCAACATTCAGGCCTCTTATTTGATTGACAATTAACTCACTGTCCCCATAAAATTTCAAGCAGGTTATTCCTCTCTTCCTTTCCCACTCAAGACTTTGAACAAGGCCCTCATACTCAGGAGTGTTATTAGAGCATGTGAAAGGAAAATATAAAGTAGAATAATACCTATCACCCTATGGAGATACAAGCATTGTGCCTCCTCCATCTCCATTCTTGCTCTTGGAACCATCAAAGAATATCTCCCAAAGTCCACTTTGTTGTTGCAACAACTAACTTGAATTCTTCTCAAGGTTTGGAATCTCTACGTCAGGCTCAAGCATGACATAGTTTCCCATACTAGCATCTTGAATGAGGTATGTAGGACTGTCCAACACATTTTCAATTGCCCACTCATGCAAGAACACATCAAGAAGAACTTATGCTTGAAATTCTCGAGTGGCAACCAACTCACTATTAGTAAAAGTGACACAATTTGTGTTTGCAACAATAGGGATAACATCGATGGGACTTGGGTTATATGGCTCGATATGATCTTTAGCCAACCTTTCAGATTTAATGGTAAGCCTAGTTCCATATCTTGTTCTAAACAACATATGTGACCAATCAGCTGACACATAACCACATATCTTGGTTGTAAAGTCTCTTGATAAACACAAGGAAAAGAAAGGTGGAAGGTCTGTGACACATATGTCTTGGGGAACTAAAAAATTAGGACAAGCATGAAGGGCGAGACTCAAATCTTTAATAATACCTAATGTATTAATAGAGGTACCATCCAATTGAATTACTCTCTTCTCGAAAGGCTGATACTTTAGTCCAAGTTTGTCAGCAATCTGCTTTGGCATCACTGAGCTACTAGCTCCACTGTCTACCATATAGTTATGAACTAACTTGTCCCCTATGATTACTGATATGTAAAATGGAGGCGGTTTAACTCCTTTTCCTGTCTCTTTACCAAGCTATTGATCATTTCCTTGAGGATTATTTGTTAACATAGCTCTAACTTGACCTATTGGAAACTCAACTTCATTAGATGTTTTCAAACTTGACAAGGTTGACTGTAATATATCCTTTTGACTTGGGATGGCTAATGAGTCCCACATAGACCAGTGTGATCAGCTTGCAAGTGCGGCTACTCCTTGATCGAGAGTTATTGATCTCTTTGCAAACCACAAGTCGCTTGAGATGTAAGTGGTTCCATAGTTGCCACCTTTCCTTTATTAGCTACTTGATCAAGCTCAAATGCTCTCTTCTTCACCCTGGTGTTAGCTACAACTAGAGAATTATCTATATTTAATCCACAAAATTCTTCACCTTGCCAGTTAAGTAGGGTAGTTTCATGGGTAGGCTACTCTTGGTGTTGTGGAGATGTATCATTGAATACACTCTATTGTGAACTTGAGGCATTCTATACCATAAGTGCCTAATTGATGAGTCCATTTGAGTAAGTGGTTTGATTGTGAGGCTGCTTGCAAGGGTAGCACCACTCATAATTTGTTGCTAAGTTTTTTTGAATAGGAACTAGATCCTTGACTATACTAACAGGGGCTGGAGCATAAGCCTGAAAAGGTCTTGTGTTCACGTTCTATCTTGGGCCCTGGTAATTGTCTTGGTAAGCTTGTCTACTACCTTGATATGCTTGTTTCTGACCTAGATTCTGCTATTGATAAGGCCTACTATATGATTGTTGCTTCTCTGAGCTCACAAGCTTATTTCCAAAAGTCTACAATAGACTTTTGATTTCCTGTAACTCATTTGGAGAACTTGAAGCACCATTTTCTTATGTTACAACAACTGAAATAGGTGGAAAAGGTGCAAAAGGTGGTATCTGCAGAGGAATATTTGCATGAATCTTTGGGAATATAGGCATTGGTGGCCTAGGGGAAAGTTTACTAGCCTATATTAGGCTGTTTTCAGCTTTGATTGCTATTTCAAAATCATCTGGTAGAGAAAACCCTCCCATTCATTATATAATAACAACTATATCACTGTTAAGAGCCCTCAAAAAGTACAAAAATGCATATTCTGGAGGTGGTCTCACAGTTGTAGGGATTCTATCCCAGGTTCTTTGAAATCTAAAATTGAAATCATTCATCTGCTCTTGTGGAGCCCTCTTAATTGTAGTTAATTGTTCCAATAGAGACAAGTTGTCAGACCTGTCTTGAAATTGTTTATGCAACTTGTCTCCAAATTCATCCCAAGTTGCAATCGAACTGACTACTAAGCCCCTATACCATTGCACAACTCTTTCTTTCAGTGAAACACCTAGTAATCTTACTACAACATCCTATTTTGTTATGTGATGGAGTCCGCATAACGAAGCCACATCTCGCATGTGTTCAATCAGGGTAGTTTGATCTTCCCCCATGAAAGTTGGTAGACTCTTCAAGGCTACCATTGGGATGTCATTGTGCTATGCCAAATTCAAGGGGCTACCTCTATTAAAAGCAACAAAATGTTGATTCCTTGGAGCGGCCATTGGAGGTGGCTGAGGTGGATTTACTGGCACTCTAGATGAAGCCAAAGACAGGACAACATTGTGAGATCCCACAAATGGAGGAGTAGATTTAGTTCTTCTAGTATAGATACTTATTGTTCTTTGCCTTTCTATCACTCCACCTTATCTTCTGGGTGGTGACAACTGCAAATATTCGAAAGGAACTAAGTTGCTCCTTGTATGAACTTTTCTCACAAACTATAGAAGGCACTGATTCTAAAGTTCTTCCTCTTTATGGAGTCACCAAGTATGCCAGAATGACTTCTATGATTTCCTAAACTTGCTGGCTACATACCAAACCAACAATATCAAGTGGAAAAATTCCCACCAGGCGTGCCATAAACTATTGTCAACTAGAAGTGCACCCTATGCACAGTGATTGAGATTGAGCTTTCTAGAGAAACATGGGATCATTTTGAGGTTGTGGGTCACCTAAAGTTGAAATGAACCTTCAGAGAAGGCTGGCTTCCTAGTTGGCAGTATCACCTAACTACTAATTCCATAAGGGAAAGGGAGAAGGAGAATGCATACAAATGAAAGTTAAATCCTATGGTGATATACCACATTGATAAGAAATCATGGAATAAAACAAGATGAACATACCAAGATGAACATACACTAGGAAAATTTAATAGCAACCATTTCACTTACTCAACATAACCCCTTTAGACCTATGCATAATTCTTAAAAGGCTTGATCTACAAACGTATCTTAAGGAGGAAAGATTAATTTCACAGCTTTAAGGTATGAATAAAAATTTAGAAATACACAGTTGAGAACTTGCATAATCTAAAATACAAAAATGAGAGTAATACAAACATTAACAGTAGCTTCCAAGGTAAACTCTATGTTGTATTTTTGATTCCAGTTGAGTTACAAAGCATACATCAGTTGAGAAAGGATTTGTAAAAATCACTGACTCCCGAGAATGCATAATCTGAACTGCTTACAAAAAGGAAAAAAATGCCTTATATACCAAAAGTGTGTCAGTCCCTTAGGGTTTGCAAAAATATCAGTCCTCAGAAAAATCTATCCTTAGATCTTTTGATTGAAATTAATGATGCATTCATGTGTGTCCTTGTTGTCCATGTCGGTGAAGGATCTTTTCCCAGAGAAGCTTTTAGATCTTTTGTAGCTACCGCATTCATTTCTAGTCCTCGTGTCCACCTTTGAATCCCTTGTCGAGCTCCTTTGAATGCTTTAGAGCTGATCCACGTCGATTCACTCCGTTGATCCCTTTGGCATCGGTCAAGCTGGCAACAATTCACCCGTAGCTCTCTCTGATTGGTTGGGCACATTCCACATGGATTCCTCAATAGTCAAAAGCACGCTCAGTCAAAATCGTATCTCGGCAAGACATTAGAAGTGTCTCATCAATGCAATTATGCCCCTCTGAAGCTATCGGTATAACATGACACTATCGATGAGAGCTCCTATTGAGTTCACAAAGTCATACCGATATCACTGAAACCATCGGTAAGACTCACCTCCTTCACTGAGACATCATGTCAAACTCCCCATTATTTAGAAAAGGCATCCATTTTGGGGAGACTCCTACTGGTTTCTGGGACTTCATAATGATGAATCCTCTTTTCCCTCGAGCTCCAAGATTTCATTCGATGAAACTTTCCTCGACGGCGTGGCTTCATGGTGAAAACACCTTGCTTTGGCGAGGAATTCTAACGGGCTCCCTCTACTCTATCAGAGAGACTTTATTGGGTTGGTGAGACATCATGTTGACACCACTAGCTCATGCTGAAGGCAACATTTCTTCCTATTAGGGAGAGATTGTGCCTGTCACTAGGATGTTATAGCGAAGTCTATCCCTTTTCCCTGTGGACATCTCACTTTGCCAAGACATCCTCACTCGCTGAGGCAACATGGAAAATTCAAACCCTACAGTTGGGAGTCCTACTGACTTCAAATATCCATTCGATGAGACATTATTGGGTCGGTAAGACATTTCATTGAGCTGCTTTCTTTAACCCTGTTGAATTCACCTCGGCAAGACCATATTGGGTCAACAAGACTTTATAGTGAAGCCTTCAATCGCTTGGTGAGCTCCAATTCCACTTCAGCTAGAGCTTGCTCGGTCGGTGAGACCTTCCATCGACCTCCTCTTCATTCTATGAGCTCACTTCAACATATTGTCGGGCTGTTCATTCTTCAATGAGACACCATCAAGTTGGGGAGAGATCATAGCAAAGGCACAATCTTTCTCTGAGCTCACTTCACTTTAGGGAGACCCTTCTGTCTCGGCAAGACCTCCAAAGACAAAATGTTACCCTGAGACCCTCCATCATTATCAGGAGTTAATGCTTTCAATGAGACATCGTGGTGAATCTACTTTCCTTTTTGCTTAGGCCAAAAGTCGGCAAGACTTTTGGACGAGGACGAGATGTCACGGCGAACCCTTCTCATTGTTGGCAAGTAAGTAAACTCTTAGTAATACCTCATGGAGAAAGAAAAACTACCTTAGAGAGCTTTCCTCATCTTCTATCAGTGAGAGTTTATTGATGTCACCTCGAACACACTCCATTCTACTGAGCTCTACATTTCATTCGGTGAGACACTAGCATGTTGGGAAAACTTTATAGCTAGGTCCATTAGTCATACCGATACCCGCTTCCATTGCTGAGACCACACCATGTCAGCAAGACATTACTCCAATGACTAGAAGCTACATCGATGTCAAATATGTCGGGGAGACCTCCTGCATTCGGTGAGACATTCTGGCAAAGGCACCAACAATCGCTGAGAGCCCATCCTTCGAGAAGACATCTTGCCAAAGGAAAAAATTTAAGTTGAGAGCTCCTTGGTGAACTACCATCGGCGTGACCTTTTGCATTTGGCAAGACCTTTTGTTGAAGATGCTTCCCCTCACCGAGAGTTCATGCTTCTCTTCAAGGAGAGATCACCATATCGGTAAAACCATTGGCTGAAGGTGCAACCCTATACTGAATGCGTCATCCCCTTTGCGAGACACTTGTTATCGGGGAGACTCCTGCAGAGCTTCATTACTGTCACCGAGAAATTGGCTTGTTGGCCAGACATTTTCCTGAGATGACCATCCTATGCCAGGAGCACTCCATTTCGGTGTGACTTCACTCCTTTGGCCAAAACTCATGCCAAGGCCTTCAATTTCTAGCGAACGCATTTCATATCGAGGAGACCTCTTAATGGTTATCGGGACATATCCCTAGTCTTTATTCCTTATACCGAAGCCACAACCCTTTGACAGGAGTCATAGCGAGGGCATCAACTTCGCCAAGACCTTGGTCTATTGGCCAGACCTCACGACGGGCTCCTTTTTCTTTTGACAATGAGTTTACTTTCTCCTTGGTTAGGGAGACATTGCTATATTGGCAAGACCCTTTTTCGAAGCTTGATTCCTTTGCTGACACCACCTTACTTCAGTGACACCTCACCCGATCGGTAAGACCTCCTACTGAAGCTGCCACACATACGCTAAAGGTGTCCTTCTTTGGTGAGACCCTTTGTTGTCAGCGAGACTTTATACTGAAGCCCCCTCAAGTTGTAGTGTATCTTCACCCAATGACATCCCCTTTCGTTAAGACTCTCGCCAATCGCCAAGACATCTCCCTGAAATGATTTTATTTTCCTGATGTGACCATTTCCTCCTTTCAACAAGACCACATCTCCATTGGCCAAACCTCATGGCGATGATGCCTTCATTTAGCGAGAGTCCTTTTAGTTTGCGAGACATATGGAAGGTCTTGGAAACTCTCTCCTTAGAGGATTTTCATGCCAAACTTAAACAATTTAGGCCTCCCAACTGAGTTCCCCATGACCTAGCATCAGATACATGACTTTTTCCCTTGTGCGAATGTTTGATTTGGCCTTCTTGAACCTCTGTCACATGATTTATCCTGCCTGATTGAGCCCGTTGGTAAAAATTGAGCAACAAAACATTTAATTCATTTTGTTAATCTTTAAAATTCAAAATGGAGTGACTTGGTCAATTAGTTGAGGTAGTTATTAGTAAACTTATCATCTTGAAATCATTTTTATTTTTTTTATGAGTTGGTTACCAACATAAGGAGATGCTATGGTATCTTTTCATCACTTTTTGGAGAGCATCTAGGGGTTTTTGAAGACATGTGAAGAAAATTTAGGTTTTTGGCTTAGTATGGAGAATTTTTAGAGGTGGTTATGGTTTGATTAAGTCTTGCATGAATTTTTCAACCATTTTGAGCTCATTTGAGGAAAATCCAATTGCTATATTTTTGTCTTTTTGAAGCCATTCAAGTTCATGAAGTTCCTAGAGCCTTGTTTTGTGGAGAAACTTGGGTGTTGGCTACTTAGTCACATTTTCTATTGATTATTGAGTTAGTTCTAACTATGTAGATTGGAGACATTGTGACTTTTATAGTCTTTTGCTGTAGACTTTTATGAGATATGGAATATAGTTTATACCTTGGAGATAACTAGTAATGAAATATTTTTCCTTCATATTCTTTCAAATCTTGTGTATGTCATGAAGATTGATCAAGTTCTTAATGAATTTATCATTTTCCTTATAACTTTGTCTCTTAATTTGTACCTTTTTTGCAAAAATCTTGTTCTTCCAGGTTGCTAGGAGTGTCTTTAAAATAAATATAACCTTTAATTGTGAATTCATTTTCCATTTCAAATTTTATGTATTTTATCCTCTTAGTGAAATATTAATGAAAAAGCTATGGAGCAATACCTGTTGTGCAAGTATTTCTCCACTACCAGTCAAAATCAAGTGTCATAGTTTCTCTGGTTTTCATGTCCACTTAAAAGTTAGGTGTATCACCATAGGAATAACATATTTTTACTGGTTTTCATTTTTAAAGCAATCCTTATCCCTTTTCCTTATAAATTCAATAGATTAGGTGAAAACCAACACAGGAAGTGGGCCTTCTCTAGAGGTTCTTTTCCATTTTTAGGTGACCCACAACCTGGAAAAGTTCCCATGTGGGTGATCCCACAAAGCTGGTTTACAATTTCTGGGAGGAATTGATTTTTAATGAAATCACATATTTTTAGAAAATATAATGTTTTAAGCCTTAAAAGGTTCCATTTAAATAATTCCAATTGAAGAAGGTTTGATCAAAATACCTTAAATTAAACCCCCTTGGATAGAACCCCGCTATTTTTAAACCATACCTATAACAGAGTATCCTTTACACCTGCAAAAATGCTGATAAAAAACCACTTTTGATTTACCTTTTGGGGGATCAAATGAATTCATTTAAAATTTATTTTTTGTAAGTATGTAGTCCTTATTATAAGCTTCCCAAAAGTATAATTTTAAATAAATTTAATTTTATTATTATATTTATTTTTTATTTCTCGTGAATGTAAGTTTTTCACCGAAAATCAAACTCTTTGTTCGCACATGTGGAAAAATAGCAGATTATTAAAAAAAAATATTAGTGCACTAGATATTGAAGTCCTTGATCCAACAAATTAAAAAAAATTGAATTGCGATACATACAAAAACATTTACGCATTATACGATCGCGCTATGTCTGAATTATAATTAGTTTGAATTCAAAACTTGATTAAAGAAAAAATATTCAATAAAAAACTATCTAACCAAGTGGAAGCACTAGATATCAGAGTTATGAATCTAAATTCAAAATAATTATAATTTTATCCTTCATGGAAAAAAAATTATACATTATACGGTGAGCATCACTTTTTAAAAATTTTGTTTTCTGAAAAAAACTAGTTTTTGAGGGAGATGGAAAAAGAAGTGCAATCTAATTCCAAAATTTTTGAAGAAAATATATTTAGAATCTATATACAAAATTCTACGAAACTATAGTTTGCATCATCTTCAAATTCCTCACAATTTAGTCACTATAGGTGCCTAGAAGTGAAGATTTAGTTAAAAAAATTATTTCAGTGTCCAGTTTGGCCAAAAATTGTAAACCACTATTGTGGGATCACCCATGTTCCTCTAAGGTATCAAGTTTCTGTAACTTGATAAGGGTGCAAATTTAAGAGATAATAAGTATATTATAATTATTAGTTCCTTTAAGGTCATACTTATAATATTTAGTTCCCACCATTGATTTACAATATAATGTAACAACGCTTGTTGTATTCCATGAGGTAAAATGTACCTATGATCTGTAATGCTAATGGGCCCCATAATTTTGGGTCTTGTGAGCATTACAGAGTGTGGGTACATTTTACCTTATAAAGTAAAAAGAGGGTCATTAGATCAATTATCCAAAAGAAATTTCGTGCCCCATGAGAATTATAGATCATGTGTACATTTTACCTTGCAAAATATAAGGAGGGAAATTTTATTATATTTTAAAATAATGGTGGCAAGTAAATATTATAGTACACCCCTTAAACCCATCAATAATTTACACCCTTGGGCCCCTAATTTTCCATGAGAATTATTTTTAGGTTGGATGGATGTACCATCATAATTAACATTGCATTTTCCTATTATTTTTCAAGATCGCCAAAATTTTGTATAAAATTTTAGTGATATAAAAAAAATCACCAATACAATTAATATTTTTTTCAAAAAAAGGAAAGATTCATGAATATAAATTAATACTTTTTCCTAAAAAAATGAAAGATTCGCCAATATTTTATATCCTTTCTTGAGGGGGGTTTCTAAAAGTTATCACTGGTAGCTTCATAAGCCTTTTTCCTTCTTTTTTTTGCATGTTGGGATGTACCACGTGTTGCACATGCACACTTTCAAGTACCTAGTCATGGCCTTCTCTCTTTATAAAGATGTGTGATGACACAACATAATGGCTACATGGTCTTTTATAAACATTTCTTCCTACCACAGAACACAACACATGTCCACATTGTGGGTTTTCTTGCAAGCAACACCAAAGAGACCTCAGGGATGCCTGCCCACATGCCATGTATCCCAAACAAGATTTTTTCCATTAAGAAGAGTATGTGGCATTGGAACTAATAGTATGGAACATTTTTTTTAGTACGAGGATATTAAAGAGCTTTGAAAATCACCCACCCAATATTTACAAGAAATTGGATCTATTTTAGATAGAGGTTCCTTTACTAGGTATGACACCACATTAATCTTGACAACCTGGGGGATATTCAGATGGTGGCCAAGGTTCAACTTAGTAGGATTTGCATAGAGTTTTATTGAAAATAATGGGAATGCCAAATCTTAGTTGCATTTGAATTGGTGCTTAGCAACTCAAACTTTATTACACTATGGGCTTGTTTGACATAATCTTATCTTTAAATGGGGGTTTTAGAGTTGTGGTTTAATGCTACCATTTTATTTTTTATATTTTGTGATCTAATGGTGGGAGAGAGATTTATGTTTTTTCTCTTCCCATGTTCTATAAAAAGGAATTTCTAAGCCTCTCCAAGAGATAAGTATTAGTGAGTGTTGATGATCCATTACAAAGTTATATGTTACTTTCTTGTAATCAGTATTTAGAGATCAATTTTTCAGATAATGTCCATTTTAGAACACTTGACCTTAGCATTTTGTATTTTTATTGGATTAAAAGCAATAGAATGTGGAAGCACATCAAACTATACCTATGTGGCCTTTATTGTGTGTTTTATTCTTTGCTCATATTAAATCTTGCTGTGTCATTTACGTCCCTACATGATCTTGATAATTTATCATTTTTAGTTTTTAGCTTTTGTAATATTTAACATAAATTTTTAGTCAATTGGACCATGTTTTACAATCTTTCTTTTTTCTTCAAAATTTTGTGTTGATTTTTACACTATGCTAATGGGGAAAAAAATTGTAAAGGATTTGAAGCATTAGTAACTATTCTTCTGTGGGTGTATCATCCTTTGTCAAACCTTAGTGATTGCTTCCCACAAGAAGATTTGAATATTTTCTTTGTGTTTATATATAAGCCTTAGTAGTTCATTCTCTTCTCAACAATGAAGGGTCTATAACACTATGCATTCATTATTTCAAAATTGATTCTCTAGTAGGAAGGTTGGAAATGTTGTAAAATCCTTCAACATATCACCTTAGATAGTTTTAATTTTTGTATTCCTTCTTCCCTTTCCTCAAAACCAAGAATAAAGAGTTGACTTCTAAAATCGTGGAGGTCATTTATTGGAGTGTAATATGTCTCCCATCCACTAAATTTACCATAAGAATATTCAAAGAAGCATAGGTTGTCATGATCAATAGTTCTTTTTCTAGCACATCTAATGGGACCCGAATTTCTACTTTATGATGCTCAATTTTGGCCTTGAAGAGACTCTCAAGTCAAATTAGTGATGAGCCTACTAATTGAACATATGCGTTCATGCCCAAGATCCAAACTAGAGCATCCTTTAGAGATAATTTGTGATACTCTGAGTTACCATCTTTTGCCCTTAGATGAATAAACACTACAAGTTCTTTAACGCATGTTAGAAGAAGTAGTGTTAGGATCACAAGTCCTGTATCTAGAGGTATATCCACTCCACCATTCAATAGATCATTTCAAATTAGAATACCTATTTTTCTAACACAAAGAGGTTTGTTCTCGATGACCCATCAAGAACTAAGAAAATTTGTGTCTTGGAACAATGGTAGTCCACTCGTCCCTCCTACTCCCCTAGATGTATGGCCACCTATCCTTGCCAATGATTTGAAATCCATTCCAAGATTTATTGGCATTGATGATGATGCCACTCACAAAATTATTGCAGATAAATTTCTAATAGGAAAAGTGTGAAGAACCTATCTTTCTTGAAAGACTGAACCAAGGGCACCTTATGAGGTGTCTATGTTATAGGAAAAGATTTTCTTAGCTTCTAATCCCAAATATTTGGTAGTCAGGTCTTGACCATACTAGGTTCACATCAAGGTATGATGTGATATTGTTGTTAATCTAAAGGGGTCTATTGTTGATTAGAATTATAAACATTGAATACCAAGTTTCTAGTTCAATCATAAAATAATCTCATGAAATCAAAAGATTTGCAATAATATTCCATGAACATCAATAGTTTTTGCTATCACTTAAGTAGATTTAGCTTTAAACATTCAACAATTTCATAAGAAACAAAATATTTTCAATAATTTCCATTCATTCATCTATTTTTTAAAATATTTTCCAAATTTTAAACGTCTAATCTAAAATAAAGCATAAAAATATTGAAAAAGTAAAATTTCTCCTAGTTATTCTCCACACATGCCGCAAGGGTTAATCAAATCAAAGCAAACCACTTTATACATCACCAGATTGCTTCACAACTACATATAAAGTGGTGTGAACTTTTAAAGAAGGGGGTTTTTAGTTTGGACACCAAGTAGGCTCTGCATGCACCCTTAGATGACACAACACACAATCTATTTTGGCTAAACAACCAAAACTAACTACCAAAATTTATTAGATAGGTAGCTATCAATTTGGCTTCGATATTGATTAAATTCTATGTGCATACAAGTTTTTAGTCTAGAATGATTTAGAAAATAAGAAAAAAGAACAAAACTTAGAGAAGTTTTGGCTCTTCCGACATCCATAAATTCTGAACTTAACTTAAAAAAAATATCCCATGACCTTTTATAGAAGCAAGACATAGGTAGGATAAGACAAATACATGAGAGGAAATCTAAGGGATGAATCACATCAAGGCACATGAAATGTGGTGACAGGTAAGAGAATTGCAAAAGAAACTTGTCAATGAAGTTCAACCTTCATCTGTATGGTGAAGTCCTTGTTTTTCATCTCCTTATAATCAAGGTTCCTTCTTTGAACCAAACAAATCCATGGAAAAAAATGTAGGAAATTCCCATATATTCAAAATGATCAGGTGGAATTTCTTTTTCTATACTTAGATTCAATCTTGATTTGAACATTCAATGAATAAATAATCCCTGAAATGAACACACTTCTTGGTTGCATGCTTAAACTCTAGAGTCCCAATTTCCTAGTATTTGGTGTATCTTTGGAATGAAATCTATCCAAACACAAGCTTCCAAAGTGCATTGTTGAACCTAGTAGCACCATCAGATCTGCTTGCAACTTTAATTTTCCTGACCATCCATACCTGAACTTTGCATTGCAATCTTCTTCTCCTGCAATCACAAATTCCACTCATTAAATCTCTTAAAAAAAGAAACATTTATAAAATATCATGTAAATAAAACTAGATCATTAAATTTGTTATCACATAAATCCATTATAAATAACACACTTTTTGAAAAGAAAAAATTCTTGCATAATTATCCTTTACACATTGGATCACTAGACTATTGGACTTCTTGGATAAACTTAATATTTTAAAACTTTACTTTGCATCGTTACCCAGTATTTAGTTTTACACTTGAATTTCCTCGGAATTTGGTTTTATTGAAACTTCCATTTCTACCGGACCTTGACTATCAGACTGGAACACTTTGCTCAACATTTATATTACCTTTTTCCTCTTTTAAATTTCTCAGTTCTCGATATCTGGTACCTTGAACACTTTGTTTTACAAAGTAATCTTTTATTAAATATTTCTCTTTTCTCTTAACTTCCAATGATCTTTTCAAACTAGCCATCCCCTGCCATAAGCATTAGTTTTCACTTTGGTCCCCAAGTCTTATAGTATTAGGGTGTGTTATGAGACCACACAACGATTGAGGAAGACTTGAAGAAACCATCAGAACATCTTCAATATGTTGGGAATTTTTGAATAGTTCATAAAATCATAGAGCATAATGTGGCCCTCAAATTCTTGGTTGTATCTTTCAAGGGAAATTCCCAAGATTGGTATAGGTCACTGACTTCTAATTTCATCCATATGTGGGATCAACTCAGAGAAAAAATCTTTCAACACTTTTTAGAAAAGGGATATCATTCATCTTTACTACAAGAGCTAATAACAATAAAGAGAACACCTCAAGAGGATATTATATATTTTAACACAAGGTTTTATAAGATTTAGAAAAAGGTTCTTGTAGCAGCCATGGTGTTCATGTTCTACTTGAAGGCTTTCAACTCAAACATTACAATTATGATATGTCACTCAAAGGTGACACTCTGCTTGATACAAATGACCTAGTAGTAAGAGTAGAAAATAACTTGATAGATGTTGTGAAACTACCAACTAGGCCACCAATGCTGGTGTTTGAAGAAATATCCACTTAGACCTAGGAAGAGGTCACTCCTAGTACATCTTCCACACCTCTCCCATCAATGTATGTATATCCTAATACACAAGAAAGAAATTTGGGCTCTTTCTCACTAGCTACAAAGATGAATGACAAAAAAATTGTTACAAAATTTATTGAATGAAATTGTTAGTTTAAGGTAGTAGAAAGCAATGCCTCTAAAGCCTCCTTCTTAGGGTTATAAGGGAGTTAAGCCATCTTTCTAGCATAATTGATACCAAGGAGGTATGAAGGGAAACAACCAGTCACAACCCTTGACCAAGATGTTACTAATTCATATAACAATGCAAACAGTGAAGCCTAACTCCAATAAGGACTTAGTCTCAGGCCAAAATAACCTAGAAAAAGATACAAATTATTTGTTTTTTCCATGCAATGATTCCCACATGCCCCAAAATTTCCAAGAGTAAATCTCCAAAAAAATATAGCAGAGTAGAGAAGTCAAGGTGTCTCTTTGGATATGGGAGTCTATGCATATTAGTCTCCTAAGATCTAAAACTCTAGACTAAGCACCTAGATGTAGGGCATGTCCTTAGAGTAAGCAATAAAAATCACCCTAGACTAGGCTCTCTTTTCTTGGATCGAGGGAGAAGATGCAATGTTTGTAAATGAAGTCCTAATGATAGGAGCCACAAAGGTCTAGTTGAATTACGACACCTGCTCAAAGAGGAGATTTAAGGGGGGAGTTTTTTCCACAAACAAAATAGCAACAAACACAACAATCTCAAGTATAGTAGAAAGCTATAGAAAAAGTTTCTGGTCCACGAATAATAAATGAACCCTTTCCAAAACAAAAGGAGGCACCCTATTTCAACCCAAAGGTAACATCAACTAAATCACTCAACATAGTTGAATAGCTAAAGAAAACTCCTGCCAACATGCTTTTATGGGACATTCTAGCTATTCCAGAGTAGAATTCTTTATTGGAGGAAACTTTGGAAAAAGATAAGATGATTCCACAACAAAATCTAGACCTAAAGTATAACCAAGAAAAGGGAAAGTGGCCAATCTAAGAGCCTCACACTTTAGGTGTTGTATCATTGGTGAATATTAAAGAAAGGTTAGTTGATAATGTGATATGTAAACCAAAGCCTACCCATTCTTCTTATCGCTCATTATGGTGATAAATTGTTGTAAAATTATATGATAGATTTAGGTGCTAGTACCACATTCATGCCAAAGCTAGTGGAAAACTCTCTGAATTTAGAACATGAACCCCTTGATAAGGGAATAATGCAGTTTGATAGGAAAAAGGTCTAGGCTATAGGCTTAATCAAAAGCCTTCCATTAACCTTGTATTCATGCCCTAGCCAGACAGTTACCTAAGAAGTGGTCATGATCAAAATTCCTCCCATCTTCAGAATGTGTTTATCTAGGGACATCACTACTAAAGTAGGGGGTATTGAGCTCTTGATTGGTCCCACTTGATATTGAGTACTAAGTGGAGTGTGAAAATCAAGACACTATTAGAACCACTGCATGCTAAACACATTGCAAAAGATGTAACGAGTTTTGAAGTTGTGCATACATTCATTTCTAAGAACAAGATGTATTGTATAGAAATTTTATAGGATGAAGAAGTGATCGGTGATTGAAGCATTGAGGGAGAGATCTTACTAAATAAATTCATAGAGCATGACCCTTTCACTAACTTCCATGCTACTAGTATGGGAATATATATAATCTATGACAAAGACTAGGTCATCTTGAAGGTTACCAAAAACTAGGAGGCTCAAGAAGAGGGGTCAAACCATGAACAAGGCTTATAGAAGTTCCACTTCGATAGTGTGAGATGTAGGGCTGGCTTGGGAGTAGGTATTTTCCTGGTATCCCCTATGGAATGGAGATTCTTAGAGTTTTCTTATTCAAATTTTTGTAATTGAATAATTAGAAAAAATATGAGGACCTAATCCATGGTTTAGATCTAGTAGAGTGCACGGGCATTAAAAGGTTGCAAGTTTTTTAGAGATTCAGAGCTAGTTGCCAAGAAAATTAGAGGATAGTTGGCTACAAAGAATATGTGAATATGCTCTCAAAATTGGTTTTGAGGTCATAAAATTTTGTGACAAATAGGATGGCTTCAATTGGCTCTCAGTTTGAGCCAATTATTAAATTTTATTTTAATTTTTTCTTAAATATTGTTTTTGATTGGTTGAAAACTAAATTATTAATAACTAGTTAACTAAAAAAATTCAAATTCATTACAATAGTACTATGCCTAAGGCAAGTACTAATAATATAGTATTCTAATTAATAATAGTAATATACATCATTTTGTTTAATATTTTGTGATACCCCTCGTATTGTTGATACTCTATTTTGTTGGTATTGTACTTGGTTTGTGATGGTGATCAATTCATCGGATTGGTTTTGTGTGGATTCATAGTTTGGGTTGTTTGTTGTACTTAACATTACTTATGATGCTTGATGATACATTTTGTGGTGATTATGTTATATGGTTATGTTAAGGTTTTCTTTAATAATATATGTGGTGATGTTGTGATTCTATGTTGCTATGGTTTCTGATGTGTTTGCTAGTGAGTCTTGGTGAAAGGATAGAGTGGCATCACTTGCTTGCAAGTGCTCTGCTACTCCATGATTACCTTTCATGGTGTGTATGTAATGGAGATTTACATGCTACTTGACATTTTTTTCTATGCAAGATGTAGGTACTGGACACTGACTCTACCTGCTTCACAAGTTTGAGCATGTCCCATAAACCCAACGGGTATGATGTTGAAAAGGGAGTTGATAAGGAAGTGTCCCCATCCCAAGTTTATCACCTTGTTGTGAGTCTAATTGCATCTTTGTCTCAACCTCGTCTTTGTTTATGTTTGGGTTAGTGTTGATTATTTATTTTAGTATGTAGATGTTTTTTATTTAATTAATCTTTATTTTATGTGTGATTAATTAATTTTATTTAGTTGATAAAATTATTTATAGAGAATTATAGTTATGTTAATTAATTAAATTTTCTTGATTGAGTGGATAGTTTAAATAAAAATAATAGATGTTATAATGTGAATTAGAATTTTAAATTTGCTTAAGGTAGTGGTATTTATTTTTGAATTTTTAAAATTAATTAAATAGATTATATGCTTTATTATTATTAAAAGAAAAATAATTAAAATTAGTTAATTTATAATTAGGGTATTTACGAGAGCGAGTGAGAATTTAATAAAAAATCTTGTTTAAAAATATTCTTGGAGAGAATATTGCCATGATGTGAATGGAAAAAAGTTTCTTCACGGAAATAAATTGGTTTTAGAATAGTTTTTGGGTTTTGGGGGTTTCTGGTTAAAAATTTGTGGAGGTTTTCAACATATGTTTTTGGACTCATATTTTGTAACTTGTTGGAGGTGAATATTCTAGAAAGGTTTTGGAAGTGAGCTCTGAAGGTGAAGCTTTGCTCCAACCCTCATTCCTTCAAGCTTCAGGAAAACATGTTCCTTTACTATTTATTTAATTGTTTTCTTGTTTTGGAAAGATTGCTTGAAATTATTTGTGTAAGAGGAAATTGCCGTGAATTAGTTATAAACCTTCGTATAAATTTTTGTTGATATTTTCTGAGTAGAAAAGTTTGTTAAAAGTTACTTTGTAGAAAAACTTTGTTCTCAGCTATTGAAGTTTTTCCATGATTATTTTCTTGCCTTTGTAGAAATTTTTACAGTAAAACTAGAGAGCCTCATGGAAAAGAAATTATTGTTAAACAACAGGGAAACTACTAAAAAAAGAAACTATAGAAAAACACTAGAAAAATAGTAGAGAGATTTTGAAACCTCTTAAGTTTTGGATTGAAAACCTTCCTATTAAAATTAGGAAAAACCCATATCTAGTTTTCTTGTGGATGAATATAATTTAAATCTATTTTTCTAATTTAATATATATGTCTGGAATTTTTTTTAAAAAATAAAATAAAAAAGAAAGAATAAAATTTACTTTGTCCAGACAATACAGATTGTCTAAGATTAAATTAAAAAAATAAAAATAAAAAAGAATTAATATATATATATATATATGTGGGGGGGGGGGGGGAGAGGGCCGGCTGCTACTGAACCCCCACTCCCATGGTGGAGCACATCCACCATGGCTGCACATAGCAGCGTTAGGTTGCTAGGCGCAACCTTGATGGGGCTACGACCTCCCCACCTAGGGAGGACATAATGCTCCTAGCATTGTGACTCAATTAAAAAAAATATATTTTTATTTAAATTCGCTTTTAAATAATATTTAAAAATTTAAATTTATGAAATATAATCCAAATTAAATTTGTTATTTTATATTAATAAATATATATGTATGTATATATATGTGTGTGTGTGTGTGTATATATATATATATATGGATTATAATTATGTGGATTATTTTTATAATGTTAATTTAAAATTATGATATTAAATGAAATATGTATATATATACATTTGTCTAAAATTATAGAAAAATATTACATAGGTCATTTATAATGACTTTATGTTGTTACTGGAAAAATTGAATGAAAACATTTCATCAAGTCAAATCGAGTGTTTTATTAAATGAAATAGTTTGAGCTAACTGATAGATTAACTTCCATGGTGGATTTCGTACAATGAGTTATCTTAATGTGATTATTAAGTAAATTTGCATTCCTTAACAAATCTTGATGTTGAATAAATATTTAGATTCTTTGATTTTCTTTGAGTTCTTTGTTGATTTCCTTGAGTTTGGTTATAAACCATGTGGAGGCCCATAAGTTAGTTGAAATTTCTATAGGTGATAAGGTTATTATTTAAAACTTCTAGAGGCATGGGAAAATGGTGGTTTATTATGTGACCTTTTAATTTGATACTTGTCTCTATTTTGTCTATAGTTGTAATCTTGAGTTTACAATGGGTTGTATTATTCTTGTTATGTGAGTTGATTCATATGAATTTTGGAAAAATTGTTTGCCTCGCGGTTGTTCTATTTTGTGTTTTAGAGTACTTGTGGGTACAAACCCTTGGAATTGTTGTTATGTTTTGGGTTTCTAGGGAGAGTGACTCTACGTGTGTGTCGACGCACAAAGGAGTTGTCAGGATAAACCACATTAGAGTTAGAGTAATAAGTGATAATCTAATTAATTAATTAGGGAGTGGGTAGTTAAACATTAACAACATAATTGTGGATGCCTCGTCTACCTGTTAGTGTTTTTGCAGACTAAAGGTGGGATGAGAAGGCCATGCATGGCAAGATCATTACCTCATGTCAATGAGAGGTTAAAGGTTCCGCACAAGTCACCCTATGAGGCCGATGCCTAGAGAAGCTGTCAGGATAACCATAGATGGGGGTCAACGCCTATAGAAAGGAATTTAAGATAACCCATGTAGAATTGTGTGATGACACTCTCCTCTAGTATTCCCTTGAGTTGTTTTTATTGATAATCTCCGGAAGTGGTCTATTGATTTATTTTGGTGATTTATTGTTGTTATGTTTTGGAAGTGGTCTTTTGATATTATGTTTCCATTTATGTGTGTTTTAGCTTTCCTTGCTTGGAGTTTAGTCTTGTGTATTTGTTTAGATGTTCTTGGTCGGGGACCCTTTCTTATCTACTCCTAGCACAGGGGTGGTTGGGTGGAACGTGCTACACACCCCATTGAGTTCCCTATCTTGTAGTTGTACTTTTTAGTGCAGAGTTTTCAGAGACAACTTGATCTAGAGCTTATATGTCTCCAGATGTATACTTGTAATTCTATTATACTTGTGTAATGATATATTACTCTCCCATGTATTTGGAAGAATTTTAATGTAATCTTGAGTAATTGCTGAATAAGATGTACTTGTAGATTGATGTAATGTATAATCACATTGTGTAATTCATGCTTCATCCATAATTTGAAATATCATTGATGTTGTGTTATGTTTGAGAAAATATGTTCTTTATATTTCCAAGTACAATCATTTATGAAAGCATGTATGGTTTATTCTTGTCACATTGTTTATTCTTAATAAATTTTTTAAAGAGGATTGTGAATGACTGGGTTACATTTGTAGAATTGATAATTACTTTTATCAACTTTGATTATGGGATAGATTGTATGTAATGTCACCTCATGTACCCCATGGGACTTAGGTGTTTAACTTGTAATCATTAGCTATGTCAGTTGCATTAGTAAACTTAGTGTTTATTCTATATTTTATTAAAAAAAAATTGTTGCATTTTTAGTTGGGGTTTACGCGACGGGGCATTACAACTTGGTATCAGAGCCAGGTTTGCAAACACTGGGCACTTTGGGTAGCTTGCATCCATTAGGAAACCTTTGTGTTAACTCTTGATCTCTTATAACCCCAATTTTTGTGTAGGATCATTCCTCGGGGTAGAGGTCGTGGCTGAGGAAGAGGCTAGGGTAGTGGCCATGGAGCCAACTGAAAAATTCCATCACCATCAATTTTCCATGGTTCAGAGTGTGAGGAACTACATAGTTCCCAAATGAATCCAATAGGTGGTGGTCTAAACCTAGAGTAGCTAGGCATGGAGAAAGTGCAAGTAGGCCAACCGCTAGAAGAAATCTCTAATGATGAAACTCTGGAAAATGCTCTAGTCTGGATGATAGAAGATAGAAAAAAACTGTTGAATCTAAACTTGTTACTAGGACCAAGAAGCCATTAGTAGTTTGAGGCTGACCATTGGGGTGTGGACCCCATGCCCCCAAGTTGACAAAAGAGGAGGTAGAATTCATACGAGCACATCGCCCCTCCTTTAAGATGACCATGAGGGACTCAAATGAGGACCCAGAAGACTATCCTCTGGGGGATCGTGAGTATGAACCTTTGTTTGGTGAACCCTTTTAAATAATGTACTTGATAATATAAGTTTTTGTTGGTGCAGGTGCACCCTTTTGTTTGAACTGGTTGATAGTATGAATAACTAGTATGTGTGATACTCTATTATAATGTTTGTGTTATGAACTAAAGAGTGGCATTTTCTTGAAATTTGTGTGGAATCTTGGCCTTTTGGTTGTAAATATATAGGAACTTGTGCTGAAAAGTGAATAAAGTAATTTTTCTAGTGTGTAAAATATATATATATATATACTGGTGTGAATAATCATGCTAGGATTTTATAGTATTTTGATGTTAAGATGAAGTTTGAACTATTGAAACTAATGTGTTCTTTCCTATCTTAGTTGGTGATTTCCTTGATAGTTGGATTTTTCATTTGTTTAACCGTTTTATGCTATAGGAATTTTCTCTTTTTATTTGTGGTTGCAAATGATTGATTACTTATTTTACTACTTGTTGTTCAATGTGGAACTTTGTATTCCATTATAGAATTTGATACTTTAGTCTTATTGTCATTGGTATTTGTTTGAAAATTTCTAAGCTTTGGTGCATTTTTCTTTCCTTTCTTTTTTGGCTCACTACTCATAGCTTGAAGATCATTATATATTAGTTTGGAATCAATAGTAAACCCTTTGATTTACTATGAAGACTCCATCTTAGTAGTATGGTTGCATTCAAGAATGTAGACTAAGCTTGGTATTCAATTTTGGGTTCCTATTTTTTGTGTTATAACTATGATACTCTCCATTATTATTTGATCTTAGTAAGCATATCATGGTCCTTATTGTATCATAAATCTGATGCCCCCTTATTATTCATCATGCTATTAACCTTCACTTTTTGCACCCTTTCTTTCCAACCACATAGTCACAATTTGTCATAGTTTTCAATTTCTACTTCGATGCATGTATGTTTTCTTGAGTATAGGTAGCTAGTAAATTTGTCAAGAGTGCATTTTTTTTCTTTATGCTTGATGGAGGTCAAATTATATTGCATAACCATGGATGAAATCGCTTGCAAATTTACACTAGTCTAGTGCATTTGCTAGAAATTTTGGAGGCCTACTTATCAAACCATTGTGGTAAATCCTTCAAAGCATAGCATACCATGAGAATTCTAGCATACCACATTAAATGCTGCTAGATCTGAATAGCCTATCCTCCTTTGGTTTTGTTGGTGATACTCAGCTTACGATATTATATGATCCTTAGGCACCACCAATTTATGCACACATAATAACAATCATATATGTAATGCACTAAGGGAGTTCTACTGTGTGAAAAAGGCACCACCCTTAACCATTAACCCTACATTTTCGCATTGTGGTCTTCTTGTGCTTATTGTTCTTGCATAATTATCTTTGAGTTATCTTTGCATATTCATGGGTGTTGGAAATTTGTTTTGGAGGGCATGTCAATTTGATGGTTTTAGTTAGGTGAAGATTGATAGTTCAACCCATGAACTAGAACTAGATTTGCTATAATTGGTATTCAATAGAGTAATACACTAGTCTGAAAATTTGATTCAAATGCTTATGCTTGGAGATAGTTGAAATTTATTTATGGTTGGAAATTAACTTCTCTTTGCTTGGTTTTCCATTGTACTTGATCATTGTTAAATTTTTTGTGTGTAACACATGTGACTTTCCATAGTATTGACATTTGCATTTTATGATGCATTGGATTATAGTTGCATTTGTGTTTGTGTTCTCTTCTTTTCCTTGGACTTTCACTGATGATTGCTAGGAATGTGATCTAGTATTAATTCTTTCATTGCAGTCCACAATCAGTATTGGTCATTCTCAATTTATGTGAAAATTAGCCCTTCCTGTGTTTGAGGCATATTTATCACTGCTTCTTGCTTGTTTTCACTTGTTTTTATTTGAGGGAGTTTGTTTTCTTATTAGGACGATGTTGCTTGTACGGTAGTTATCCTCCTCCGTATTCTATTCTCTCCTTTTTGCTATAATGTGTGAGCAAAGACATATACCATGTTGAATTATTACATCAAGTAATATTTTAAATTTGATATGCTAGTTTATATATAGACATAAATGTGTGTTGTCTCTGTATGAATTGGTATAATGCACTGAAATTCTAATTTTCTAGTAATATAGATTTATATATTAGATGTTGTGGTAATAGTAATTGTTGATTAAGATTTATGTAGAAATAAATGACTTATATTGTCTTCGTTAATCAACATATGAGGTATTCCATCATGATTGTTTCTGGATTGTGTAGCTTTATAATTTGATAGTTCATAATTTCCATTTAGTGATAAACTTTTTTCATAGTCATAGATTCAAGTTGTGTGGTTGTCGGGTAGATGATTAACTTTATTTTATAACAGGTAGTGAGAGCAAGGAAATGGATTATAATATTCTTTTAATGTGTAAATATATATTTTTTATACTAATAATAATACTATGGTATAGGTTGTAGTTTATTAATAAATAGAATGATTTATTTGATAAGGGGAAACAATTAGGAAAGAATTAAATTAAAAAAAGCTATTATTACCCTAATAATTAATCGATCAAGTAAATGAGTTAATTAGACTGTCCCTTGTTACTAACAATATCATAATGGTATCATGGTAAAGCAGTCGCAAATACATATTATTTTGGTTGAGACCCTCGTGTTATATAGTGACTAGTTCTATAGAGATCTTGAGTAGCTTAGCAGACAAGTGCTGAGACTTTAGTGACATGAGAGGATGCATCTCAAATTAGAGAGGCTTACCAATATTTAGTTAGTGGCTTCCAGGAGTAAGCCATGTTCTAGGGGGGAGGATGTGATACCCCTCGTGTTGTTGATACTCTTTTGTGTTGATGTTGTACTTGGTTTGTGATGATGATTAGTTCACCAGATTGGTTATGTGTGGATTCATATCTTGGTTGGTTTGCTGCACTTGACATTACTTATGCTACTTGATGATACATTTGGTGGTGATTATGTTATATGGTTATGTTATGGTTTTCTTTAATAATATATGTGGTGATGTTGTGATTCTATGTTGCTATGGTTTCTAATATGTTTGCTAGTGAGTCTTGGTGAAAGGACAGAGTGGCATCACTTGCTCGCAAGTTCCCTTCTACCCCATGAGTACCTTTCACCGTGTGTCTACAATTGAGATTTACATGCTACTTGACATTTATTTCTATGCAGGATGCTCGTACTGGACATCAAATCCACTTGCTTGATAGGTTTGAGCATGTCCCATAATTCCAATGGGTATGATGTTGAAAATGGAGTTGATAAGGAAGTGTCCCCATCCCAAGTTCATCACCTTGTTGTGAGTCCAATGGTGTCTTTGTCTCAACCTCATCTTCGTTTATGTTTGGGTTAGTGTTGATTATTTATTTTAGTATGTAAATGTTTGCTATTTAATTAATCTTTATTTTATGTGTGATTAATTAATGTTATTTAGTTGATGTTATTATTTGTAGAGAATTCTAGTTAAGTTAATTAATTAAATTTTCTTGATTGAGTGGATAGTTTAAATAAAAATAATAGATTGTATAATGTGAATTAGAATTTTAAATTTGCTTAAGGTAGTGGTATTTATTTTTGAATTTTTAAAATTAATTAAATAGCTTATAATGCTTTATTATTATTAAAAAAATAAAAATAAAAATTAGTTAATTTATAATTAGAGTATTTATAGGAGTGAGGGAGAATTTAATTAAAATTCTTGTTTGAAAATATTCTCGAAGAGAATAATGGCATGTTGTGAATGGCAAGAAGTTTCTTCACAAAAATAAATTGGCTATAGAATAGGTTTTGGGTTTTGGGGGTTTTTGGTTAAAAATTTGTGGAGGTTTTTAGCATATGTTTTTGGACTCATATTTTGCAACTTGTTGGAGGTGAAGATTCTAGAAAGGTTTTACAAGTGAGATCTAAAGGTGAAACTTTTCTCCAACCCTTGTTCCTTCAAGCTTTAGGAAAACAGGTTCATTTACTATTTATTTAATTGTTTTCTTGTTTTGAAAAGATTGTCTGAAATTGTCTGTGTAAGAAGAAATTTTCGTGAATTAGTTATAACCCTCTGTAGAAATGTTTTTTGATAGTTTATGAGTAGAAAATTTTGTTAAAAGTTTCTTTGTAGAAAAACTTTGTTCTCGATTGTTGAAGTTTTGCCATGATTATTTTGTTGCCTTTGTAGAAATTTTCACAGTAAAACTAGAGAGCCTCATGGAAAAGAAATTATTGTTAAACAATAGGGAAACTACTAAAAAAAGAAATAATATAAAAGCACAATGGAAAAGCAATAGAGAGATTTTGAAACCTCTTAAGTTTTGGATTGAAAACCTTCCTATTAAAATTAGGAAAAACCCATATCCAACTTTCTTGTAGATGAATATAATTTAAATCTATTTTTTCAATTTAATATATATGTCTAGAAAAATTTAAAATAAATAAATAAGAATAAAATTTACTCTGTGTAGACAATACAAATTGTTTAAGATTAAATTAAAATATATATATATTTTAAAAAAAGAATTAATAAAAAAAATATATAAAAATAAAAAAAATTAAAAAAAATAAATATATATTTACCATGGCTATGCACAACAATGATAGGCTACTGGGTGCAGCCTTGGTGGGGCTACGACCTCCCCACCCAGGGAGGATGCTATCCTCCTAGGGCTACGACTTGGTTAAAAAAAATATTTTTATTTAAATTTGCTTTTAAATATTATTTAAAGATTTAAATTTATTAAATTTAATCCAAATTAAATTTCTTATTTTATATTAATAAATAAATAAATAAATATATTATATATATATGTATGTATATATTATTATATATATGTGTGTGTTTTTATATATATACATATGTATATATGTATATGTATATATATGTGTGTATATATAATAATTTTATGTGAATTATTTTTATAATGTTAATTTAAAATTATGATATTAAATGAAATATGTATATATACATTTGTCTAAAATTAGAGAAAAATATTATGTAGGTCATTTAAGAAAATATTTCATCAAGTCAAATCAAGTGTTTTATTAAATGAAATAGTTTGAGTTAACTAATAGATTAACTTCCATGGTGGATTTTGTGCAATGAATTATCTTAATGTGTTTGTTAAGTAAATTTTCATTCTTTAACAAATCTTGATATTGAATATATATTTAGATTCTTTGATTTTCTTTGAGTTATTTGTTGATTTCCTTAAGTTTGATTATAAACCATGTGGAGGCCCTTAAGTTAGTTGACCTTTCTATAGGCGATAAGGTTATTATTTAAAACTTCTAGAGGCATCGAAAAATGGTGGTTTATTATGTGACCTTTTAATTTGATACTTGTCTCTATTTTGTCTATAGTTGTGATCTTGAGTTCACATTGGGTTGTACTGTTCTTGTTATGGGAATTGATTCATATAACTTTTGGCAAGATGGTTTGCCTCATGATTGTTCTATTTTGTGTTTTGGAGTTCTTGTGGGTACAACCCCTTGGAATTTTTTGTTATGTTTTAGGTTTCTAGGGAGAGTGGCTCTACGTGGGCACCGATGCATAAAGGGGCTATCAGGATAACCCACGTCCGAGTTTGAGTAATAAGTGATAACCTAATTAATTAATTAGGGGGTGGGTAGTTAAACATTAACAAGATAATTATGGATGCCTCGTCCACCTATTAGTGCTTTCACAGACTAAAGGTTGGTTGAGAAGGTCGTGGTTGGCAAGATCATTTCCTTTTCTTCATGAGAGGTTAACGGTTCTGCACGAGTCACCCTATGGGGCCAACACTTAAAGAGGCTACCAGGATAACCATGGATGGGTGTCGATGCCTAGAGAAAGGCAGTTAGGATAACACACGTAGGATTGTGCAATGACACTCTCTCCTAGTATTCCCTTGACTTGTTTTTATTACTAACCTTTGGAAGTGGTCTATTGATATATTTTCATGATTTATTGTTGTTATGTTTTGGAAGTGGTCTTTTGATATTATGTTTCCCTTTATGTTTGTTTTAGCTTTCCTTGCTTGGAGTTTAGTCCTGTGTATTTTTTTAGATGTTCTTGGTTGGGGACCCTTTCTTATCTACTCCTAGCACGAGGGTGGTCAGGTGGAATGTGCTATGCACCTTGTTGTGTTCCCTATTTTGCAGTTGTAATTTTTAGTGTAGAGTTTTGCAGAGACAGCTTGATGCAGAGTTTATATGTCGCAAGATGTAGACTTGTACTTCTATTATACTTGTGTAATGATATGTTACTCTCCCATCTATTGGGAAGACTTATGATGTAATCTTGAGTAATTGCTCAATGAGATGTACTTGTAGATTGATGTAATGTATAATCACATTATGTAATTCATTCTTTATTTGTAATTGTAAATATCATTGATGTTGTGTTATGTTTCAGAAAATATGTTCTTTATATTTCTAAGTACAATTATTTATGAAATCATGTATGGTTTCTATATGGTTTATTCTTGTCACATTGTTTATTCTTAATAAATGTTTTAAAGAGGATTGTGAATGATTGGGTTACGTTTGTAGAATTGATAATTACCTTTATCAACTTTGATTATGAAATAGATTACATAATGTCACCTCGTGTACCCCAAGGGACTTAGGTGTTTAACTTGTAATCATTAGCTATGTAAGTTGCATTAGTAAACTTAGTGTTTATTCTATATGTTATTAAAAAAAAATGTTTCATTTTTAGTTGTTCTTTTGGGTTTACGTGATAGGGTGTTACATATTTAGTATGAAAATTTTCAAAAAACTAAAATATACATTTTTAGAATATACAAGATTTTAATTTATAATATTTTTTATGGAAATACATATTAATTTACAATATTTTCATGCTTTTATAAAATTTCAAAGATTTTTAGCAAGATTATCTTGCATATCTAATACCAAAAATTAAATAAATACTATATATATAATCATAATAATGAATACTTTTAAAGCTTACAGATAAATAAAATCTTGAATTTTATATTACAATAAAATGACAATTACTAAATTGATATTAAAAAATTGTTTTAAAACTGTATTGCCAATGTACATCAACTTATGTGAACACTACCCTTCAACTATATAATGCACAAAGAGCTTAGAGTGCATGTACAATGTTTAGCAAAAAAAGTTGTCAAGAGTGTATGTTGTCTTAATTATACAGAGCTTCAATTGGTAATGCAAACTCTAGTCATGGTTTACTTTATGCATATTGCATTGATGATTTATTTGGTTGCATATTATTGTAGATAAGATCTAGATGTTGCTTTATTTTGTTCAAACTGCCTCAATCAATAGTAAATGATTTTAATTACAAAAGATTTGTATGTAGGTGGAGTTAAAAAATAGATTTAACATTGAACTAGATGAAACCATCTTCAAAAAGGGAGAGATAGAAGTCTAGATTGAGATTGAGAGAGGAAAATAATTATGGATTGTGCAGGTATCTACATCTCTTATTTTTCTTGTAATCAATTGTATTTTAATCATAATATGAAACATAATAATTTGTTTTTCCTTCATGATATCGACTTTAGTTTTTGTATTTCAATTTTTTGATGAGTTATTTTCTCTTTCAAAATTTTTTTGTTTTTTTTTTTGTACTATCTTCTAGCAAAGTGTTGCTAGTATAATCTTTGATATATATGATATCACTATTGTCTTCAATATTTTTATTTAATTTATGAACTTCTTAAGATTTTTGAAGATATCGATGCTCTCATCCTATAAATCTAAATCATTTTCTTCATTCATACTAGAGTGATCTGCTATATCAAATTCACAACTCCTACATTTCTGTAAAACTTTAAATTGACCTTCAATTTTCTTGGTGTTTGCATCTGCATTTGGTTGGCATGGATGAGCAGTAGCACTGATTCCTGTTGTCTTTAGGATTTTTATCAAGAAAAAAATACTAGGGAATAAAAATACATACCTCTAATTCTATAACAAAAATCTTCAATCTAACTTGTTTATCTACTTATTTAGCCAAGAATTTTTTTTTTTAGTTTAGGTTCATAGAGAATAAATGTGGCTCCAAAATAGAAAAGGCAACTGAAAGGTGAACCTTTATATGACCCAACTTAATAGTAAATGACTTCGGTTATTTTTTTTAACATTCATACAAATATAAGCAAAGAAGATAAAAAATGCATGAAGAAGGTTTTCATCTTTATTCTCTTTTGATTTTTCACACCACAATCCAAAGATGGGATACAATTAGAGAAATAAAATTAAAAAAAAAAGTTTATAATATGCATTTTTGGGTGGGGATGAAATTTTAGGAAACTTTTAGACATAAGATTTAAATGTTTGAAGGAAAATCTTTAGTATTAACCTCCAACATCATTATATATATGAGTTTTGTAGGAATGATGTTTTTCATTTTTAAAGTTTTCCACATTTCTTAAGCATGTAATATATGATGTTGATTTTATTTTAGTTAATATGGTTAAAAAAGAAAGAGTAGATCTTTAATTAAATAAATATCATTATCATTATATAATTTTTTGGTAATTACTCGACACACATCATACAACCCACTATAAATATGCATAAATTGACATTTAAATCATTCTTACTTCTCACCATTAAAATGCAAAACTGAATCTAACCAGTAAAAAATACTATTACGTGAATATAAGTTGTTTAGTTTTTTTAATATATTTTATTATTTACAAACTAACATATATATACTTCAATATTTTTGGATGTAGGTCTACCAGGATAGTTGCAACTACATAGGAAAAAGATCATGTGTTTCCAAGACTAATTTGTGTAAGAAATTAGAATTGATCCCACCAAAGCAGTTATGCTGAGTGATACTTCAAGAATTAAAAGATATTATTTTTTTTCTTAATAGATTCAATGAGGGTACATAGATATCAACATCCTTATGTATCAAAACACCAAATACTTTCTTTTCCATTTTAGACCTCCATACCTGTCCTCCTAAATCTTTTAACATTGTAATGGTCAATTAAATAACTAATAAATCTTGAAGATTATAGTTATGCAATTAATAATGGATAAATGTTCTTGATTATAATGGTTTGGTAGAATAAGGCAAGATTTTAGAGCTTATGAAATGTGATACAAAAATGTTGATTGAAAATTAATTAATTATATATAAGTTTTCATTTTTATTTTTGATGAATTATTATAAAATTATGTCAAAATTATTTTTTACTATTTATTAAAATCATTTTGAATTGAAATCAGTTTTTTTAATAACTATAAAATTTGGGAAAAATAGGCATCTTGAGAAGGATAACTCTCACTGTATTTTATATATATTAATATTTAATATATGTATATTAGTCAATAATTATACTAATTTTAGTTATTTTAATTTAATTTTTTTTTGCATTTATTTATGTTTTGAAGTTAATAAAATTTGAAAAATAAAAGAAGTGGCAATGTCAAATAGTTTAAGATTTAATTTAAATTTTTATTTTAATTGTGTAAAATCAAATCCATAGGAAGATTATTTTTATATGTTAATTTATGGATGTGCTTTAATTTATTTTTTATTTTTTATTTTATTATTTTAATAGTGTGAAGCTAAATCTCTATAAAATAATTAATTGATTTTTGTGATATTATTTTAATAAAAAAAAAACTATTACATATGTTAAAAAATAAAAATAAAAATCATTCTTTAAAAAAATGTTAAAAAAATAGTTTTCCTTTTTCCCTAAAATTTTTCCAATAACACTTATAATTTATAGTGTGATTCCAAATCTCTATAAAATAGTTAATTGATTTTTGTGAGATTTTTTAAATAAAAAATTAGTTAATTGATTTTTGTGAGATTTCTTAAATAAAAAATTAAAAAATAGTTTGTCTTGTGTTTCCTTCTTTCTAATAACACGCATAATTTTTTAACCAATCATATATACAAAAAATAATTTTCATAATTTATAAAATTACATATTTTTCTAAGATCATTGCTACCAGCAAGAAAGTTGAAGAAAACCAATGACCCAACTGTCCAACCTCAATTGACAACCTTGGATATAGAGTATTGAATCTGCGTGATCATTACATTAGGAATTGCTAAGTACATAATATTTATTTATGAGTTTTCTAGTGAAGTAACTAATTAAGGAACTACCTTCGATATAGATGTCCAAATATTATACACAACTTGTGATGTAAAATTTAGCTCAAGTCTTGGAATGAAAAATTTGTGTTACAGTGTGAAGTAATCGGCCATTCACATACCTATATATATTTGCAATGGAGCCTTAAATTTTAACCTCTAATGTCATAAAAATTAGTTATAAATTCGCACCATAAACCATAGGAATATTATAGCAGTTTGTACGAGAATGTAAGGTTTCATTTCGTGGATAAATTTAGTCCTTAATGATTATAATGGAGTCTGGTTTAAGTTTCATGAAAAAATCATGTCATAAGATAACACAAAAGCTTCTCCCTCATGAGTACTGTGTTTAAGTTATTCATAGAAGTTTACAATGAAACTTACAATGAAACTTAGAAGATGCCATAAATGTCTAATTTACAATGAAACTTAGAGGTTCATCCCTCCCGTATCAGTATTTTCAGTTTTAAAAGGTGTAGGTGAATTGAAAAATTTCAAGATCAACTATGTGTTCTACATCGTATATTAAGGAAAATAAGTGGCTCTATTATAAATCCAACATTTTTTAAGAAATTTTTGCTATACTTAGATTCCCAATAAAAAAGCGTTTAATATAACTTATACCTTGAATATTATTATAATAGAAAATGTATTTTAAATCCAAATCTATTTTCCTTGATCTGTTATTATGTATCTTGATACCTAGAAACTTTCATTATAGTATAAATCGTTTTCATTTTTTTTTCTGTTAAAGATAAACATATAAGATAATCTCTCCTATACTTTCATTTCTTCAATCTACCTTTGCATAGACTTTTACCTTGTGCTTTGTTGACTAAACTCATGACTTCAAGGAACCATACCTTTCATGATGAGATATCATTTTTCATACATGGATACAAGCATAATTTCAACTTAGAATATCTAATAAAAATTAACCTTCCATTATTCTTCAATGGATGTTTATGGCTTGATTCAGAATATTCATTTGAAACCACAAAAACGAATAATGGTAGAGGTTGTGCTGTTCATAATTTTTTAACATTTCGAAAACCTTTTCATGGGAATTCAATGTGCACATGGGAAGAAATATTAGAACTCAAGTTCGAAAGAATCAACTTTTCAGATGAAATATAAACTAGAAGTCAATTTGAGGTCTCTTAACTGTACCATGGAAGGATTGAAATTTAGTCTTACAATTTCATGGGTTGAGTATTATTCGTAACAGTAGATCGATTTAATCATGCCTAGTAATCGTTGGCTCTGTTTAACATGCTGATTGTCTATGTGAAAATCAATACTTATGGTTTATTGGGCTTCCATATATTTTTAGTTTGGACTTCTTACATTTGTGAAGTATTTTTATTTTCGAGTTTTTAGATTTGATTATATAAATCTTTTTATTTTCATAATAGATCACAAAATGTGATTGAAAAAAATTATTTGATAGAAAAATTTATACATGATGAGAGAATAAAAATTCCCTCAAACCAGCATATTACCAACAATCTACAAGCAAAATGAAAGTGGATGGTTGAATCAAAGAATTTACATTATTTGCCATACGTTCCAGAGGATGGTGTAGTTGTGGAAGTCAGCTGTGGGATCGAATCATAAACAGAATTGCTGCTCGCTACCCTCTTTAGCTCGACCAAAGATGTTAGCTTGAAAAATATAGGGTTGGCCCGAAGTATTTGCCAGAAATTCCATATCTATCTCGTCATGCATGTCAGCCTCAGAGCTAAGTTGCATGCGCAATCAAGGACATTCATTAGGATATTTCATGTTTAGGGGTATTTGGCAGAAGATAATGGATTGCGGATCTGCTGAAAGATGGGTGAGAGGGATACAGAAAGCCAAGGTGACAACAAAAATAAGTGGACAGTAGATGATTTCCAAATTCCCATTTTTTGGGTATCAAAGCATTTTCTCTGGAAGAGAAACTGAATGCATCGCCAGTCTGGTGAACAGGGACACAATAAATTCCAACGCAGACGCTTCCTATCCTCTCCAACCACCTGTCTACAGCACCGTTTAGTATAGAATATAAAACTTTTACCAATGACATCCATTCTGTTATATTGAAATTTACAGAATTAATGCAAGTGATATCCGCTGGATTACAATTTACAAGACAATTGTTAGTGCTGTTTTCTTTTTCATGCTCCGGAAACAAGGGATTCTTTGGCTGTCTCTAATATTGAAGACCTTGATTTGATTGTCTCTAATCTTTAAAACTTAAAAAGGAAGACGAATTTATTATCCATATAAATATGAAAATAACTTTAGGCTTTTTGAAGTAATGATTTCTGTTATTATTAGTTAATATTTTTAACATCATGATCATATAACTTAATTAGATGATAGGGTCTACATATAAATAGATTTATTAACTATTCATGTACAAACAAAGAATATTTAATATCAGTGCCTTTAAAAAGTATACAAAATTATCTTTTATTTGAACACTCTTGATTATTTTTGATTGTTATTATCCATAATAATATGGCTTTAATAGTTATGCCAATAAATGGGGTCATGTCATTTTTAATGATCTTCGCAATCAAAACCTTCATAAATTTAGCAATAGGTCTCTACAATCAACACTACAACTCTTTGAGGTTTACTAACAACTCTTTGTGATCAATGCTACAACTATTCAACAATAAACTTTGCAATCAAATTTTTATACTTATATGTTTTTTATGATTAATGCTACTTCCTTCACATATATAAATGCTCAAACTACATACCTAATGCCTCTTATGGATGGATTTCAACTATCCCTAATGGTGGTTTGAAGTTTGTAGATGAAAGTGAAGCCAATTAATCTTCATATCTACAAAACATTTTTGTGGGACTACACTTCCCATAAAATTACACTTCTTTTTCTAATTTGTATGATGTCTTTAAGGTAACGATTTCCTTTGATTCAAAACATTTGTCACCCTAATCAAACATTCAAAATTTTCTTGATTTTTATTATTATTGATATATAAATATTTATATATGTATAACATTTTAAAAATTTATGTTGGCTTTGACTAATTAGATCCATCAATCCTTCCACAATTAATTTTCATACATTTAGTCATAGATTTCTTCTTCTACTTTTTATAGAACCATATTTTTTCAAAATTATTCTTTAATCCACAAATAATACAAGGATGAAGATCCCAACACAATTGTTTTCTATGTTGTGTGAACATTGAATAGATTAAATTCATTGAGCCAATCTATTTGAAATTGTATTACTTGTAACATCATTTTTATTTCATTTATCATTAATAATCTAAGGCCTTCATTCTTTGACCTCATTCTTTGTTCAATAGGATCTATAATTCCTTTTCCATATTTTTCTAAACCTTTTCTTTTGTATCCCATTATTTTTATTATCTTTAAATCAAATTTCTTTTGAAAGCATCCTTTATTATTATCATCACAAGTAGCAAGAGTTGCAAATTCTAAAGGATTGTTATCTCCAATTTACACTTTTTAACAAAAGAAGCTTTATCTATATCACATTTATTGAACTTGGTTCATCAATTGAATAATACAAATCATTTATATCACATGAGACATTATATAATGTAGGATTAGACCTTATACATTGATTTTTTTTTAACTATGCTTCAAGTAATTAATTTACCAAATTATTTTCTTCTTTCAATTTTGATATTTCATCCTTTTGTGAATTATTATCTTTTCCAATTCTTCATTTTCCTTTTCAAATTTTATTTCTTCTTACAAAATATTCTTTATACACATTAACTTTTAATTATGTTTCTTCACTCTTCTATGAAAATTTTCTATTACAACAAATATTTTCCTTATTTAATTAAATTTTAACCACAAAATAATACTTACATAACACCTAAAGATGATTAATTTATTTTGCTTCATGTACCTTCACTCTTATATGATTTGAAATGATCTACCACTAAATGTATGTCTCTTTAGTACTTTTTTAACACACTATAGAATTTATCAATTTTTTAAATGTTAGAATTGTGAAAAACATGAGCCACATGATCAAATAACAAATCAAAACACCTTACATGCAAGAGATTTGCAAACAATATGTGAAAAATTCCTCAACAAGAGAAAGATACAATAATGAACCTCAAGAATCTTCAAGGAAAACAAAATTCCTCAAAGGTTGTGATTTTGAGAGTAAATATAGATACACAAATCACTCCAATGTGAAACTAAGGAAGCATTCACACCAAGAATAGAAACCCTCCCATAATGCTGAAAAGGGAGAGCCATGATAGGTAAAATGAAACTATCTAAAACCAAGAAGTGTATGTAGGAGAAGCAACCTAAAATATAAAAGGGTGTGCAAACTAAGGCACACACACATGAGGGAAGAATCACCAAGATTCACTGTTGTCATGGAAGAGACACTTGAAAAAGGTGTGATGACAAACCAAAGGAAAATATCAACTCCCCCATGACACTTTATATCATAGTGTGAGTACAAAAGGCATTACAATATGTTCAAAATTCCCCAAAATATACAATAGAATGGCACTTTTTCTTAGTGCATCTACAAAAGTGATTTCACATGAAAAAGATTTCTACAATTCCCAAAAAGTACATAATACTAGAGATACATATATAACCGCCACAAATGAGCCATCCCATGTAAATGAAAAGTTTCTAAGAGCTAATACAACCAATAAATTACAAAGTGTGAAAACACATAAAACTGAATAAAATGTACTTAGAGAGAAATATGGAAAAGGTGCATAGATGGATTAAACATCATATGCCCAAGTTATTCATTTTTGAAAAATGGAGTAAACTTTGTTAGTTGACATTCATCAAATGCAACCCTTCTAATTTGATTTATGAAATTTTTTCTCATTGTCTGCAAAAATAAATGGATACCCAAAAAATATTCTAGTACTGAACACAAAACCTAAAGAGCATTTTTGAATCCAAATTGTTGGTGTCAACCACCTCCTAGTAGCACCATCTAAAACAAAAAATCCTTCAAAGTGTACAAGAGAAGCATAGCTATTTCACCAAGAAAGAGTGAATAAATTGAGACAATTAAATTACATAATGACCAGTACAACCTTTTAAAGGAAAGAAAAATAGAATGGGTAAACAACCACCTAGTATGGGAAAAATTAATTAGAGTAATTTACCCTAAGTGAAAAACTTAACACACTAATACCCCCCTGAAGTGGAAACTTAGGGAAAATGAAGATGAAAAAAATGAAAAATGCACTATGGGCCTTGGTTGCACAACCATATTAGGTACCCATTTACAATGCAATCTCTCACAACTGTTGATGCATTAGCAGCGTCGGTAGCTCCTTCTAGCTTAGTATTTTATTGAAGACATAAATTAAAGATAGCCGTAGGCTATTTAAGTTATTCTCATTATCATTATGATCATGGCCGACATAAAAGTTAATTAGAATACATTTAAATCAAAGCCGTCTATCATTAAGAACATTAATGTTTATCTCAAGATGGCCGACCTCTTGTGAAGAGGAGTGAAATCTTTATGAAGTCCGACATACATGATGGGATGCGTCTCTTTCACTGGCATATATATTCAACATAATTCATTCATGCTAAGCATCGAAGGGCAGTCTGATCATTCACACAAGTTGTTCTAAAGCCGAATTCAACTGTTGATCTAAAGTGCGAATCCAGTAAATTCATCAAAGCGAATATTACCATCACTTTAGAATGAATCCAGTGGTCTGACCTTTGTGGAAATCATTAAAGACACAGATCATATATATTTCTGAGTGCGTACACTGCTGAGTCCAGGGCGAATCCATTCAAGGGTGATCAGTGAACTTACTGATTTGAGTCATACTGAAGCTTAAGTCAAATCTCTGGCTGTCTTCCACTGCGAGCTGAAATTGAGGTTCATCAGGTTGGCAAAGCTGTTAAGTGAGTATTTACTCAAAAATTTATCATTGAACTCATCTAATCAGTGACATCGTCAAGTGCTAGACTGTTAGAGAGATAAGCGAACTTTGTCATCTCTGTTTGCTGCCTTTACCAGGTGTGATCTGAAGGCTTCTATTTGTCTTTGTTAAATTTTCTTTGATACTGTATATTGGTCTGGTGTTAAGACCTCATTGTATCTTGTAAAGACTGCCACTGTTGCATTATAAGTAAGAGAGATCTTTGTTGCTGGGTTTTTCTCCCTCAAGAGGAGGGTTTTCCCAGGGTATATGCTGTGTTATCTTGTCTGATTTATGTTTTAATTCTCTCCGTATTTAATCTGTTCACACAAATTAACATGGTATAAGAGCAGGTTTGAGGATCGTGAATAGATTATTACAAATCAGCATCTTTCTGTTGTTCACTCATCCTACTCAGCCAAGATGGTAAATGGTTTGAAGGTTGAAGACAGACTTGAAGGTGCAATTAATTTCACTTCATGGAGATTCAGGATCATGCTCGCCTTGCGTGAAAATGATTTGGGCAACCTCTTGGAGCCTAGTATTTCTGAACCTGAGGAGGCAGAAGAAAAGGAGTGGCTGAAGAAAGACATCAAGGCAATGAAGATTCTGGTTGACTCAGTCAAGGATCATATTGTTCCTATCATTTCTAAGTTGAAGACAGCAAGAGATATGCTCAAGACCTTGGAAGAAATGTATGAAGTCAACAACACCAGCCGTGCCCTTGCACTGAAGCATCAATTGCATCATGTAAAGATGGCAAAGGGAGAGTCAGTTACTGCATACTTTATGAGGATCTCAAACTTGAGAGACCAGCTCTCTACAATTGGGTATATAGTTGATGATAAGGACTTAACCATGCTCGCCCTCAATGGGCTGCCTTTGTCTTGGGAATCCTTCATTCAAGGAATCAGTGCAAGATCAAAACTGCCTAAGTTTGATCGCCTAAGATCTGATTGCATTCAAGAAGAATCAAGGTTAGTGGCAAGAGGAGTCGGTCAAAGTTCAAAGAATGAAGACATTCATGTCCTTGCTTCGCATGTCTCAAAGAAGAAGGAAAAAGATGGAAAGAAAACCTTCTTCAAGAGAAATCGGGACAAGGGAAATGACAATGCACCTCCATCCAAGAAGAAGAGGGATATGTCCAAGATTCAATGCTTTAGGTGTGATGAGTTTGGACACTTCGCCAAGGATTGTCCAACTAGGACAAATCAGCATGCTTCATTTGCAGATGCAAATAAGTCCTCTCCTCAAAAGGACTCCAGAGAATTTCTACTTTGAATTATGGGCCTGTGTTCAAATCGTAAAAGTTGCATGTTGATCTGTGCTTAAAACCATAGTATCTTACAGTATTCTTTATTTGTTGTATCTTGGACATTGCATACTTAAGGAGTGTGTTACTTCCCTTAACTTGTGATTCTTTGAATATTTCTATTGTGAGTTGATCTAGACTTCATGTAAATCCTTTGAGGTATGTCCTTGAGATAAAATCAGCAAAAGATAAGAGATTGGTATCCTTTCGTTGTGATAGGTTGATCACATCGATACCCTTCTCCTATGCATGTGTTGTGATAGAATCTTGAACTCTTGGGAGAGTTGATTCTACATGCTAACCATTTATGCATTTAAGAAGTTTGCAGCTGTGCAGATTATTCTTTTATTGTGCAGAGTTAGGCACTCTCAAGAGGAGCAAACAAATGGATGAACGAAGAAGCTATATCAAATATGATAGAGATAAGTTCCTTTATCCCTTTAGCTTGATTTCTCTGAGAATGATTTGATTATTCATGTTCTAACATTAGCCATAAATTCCCATGTGTTCATACTAAATTGAGATAGAAAAACTGTATTATTCTAGTCTTGAAAATCAAAAACAATTGGTAACCTCTCTCTAAATGCTTTGTGAACAGCTAGAAGCCGAAAAGTGATGAGAGACTTCTTGGGGAGTTCTAAAGCAGAAATCAAGAGGGAGTTATGTACCTTGCTGAGAAGAAGTAAAGGTCACAACATCGCAAGGTCAAAGATTCAGAGGGAGCCAACTAAAGCTTTAGCAGAAGATTGTGCTACAGACCAGAAGGGAACCTCTAGTGATTGCTTCAGCTGAGTTCCGCTATGAAGAAGAAAGCAGTCTTTTGTAACACTGCATACAGAGAAGGCCAAGTACACTACAGCCTGTGAGTTAGCTCAAGAAGCAGTACTACTGAAGGCTGTACAGTTGAGATACATCATCACTGATGAGCAGATGGTAGATATTCTCACCCAATTTCTCACCAGGATAAAAGCTTGTACACTCTTGAGACAAGCTTGGTATGGTGGAGAATCCAGCCTTGACTGAGTATGAGTCTCAGTATCAGTGAGCCTTGCTTAATGAGTTCTTCTCTGTGAGAGAAGTTCAAGGTGAAATCCCTTGTTAATGCATTTTCTTCTGTGACGGAAGAATTTGAGGTGAAAGCCCTTGTTTCCACCCTCTGAGAGAGTCATGGTGGATGTCATGTGTGCGACTCCATGACATATGATGTACTTGTGTTTCACCCTCTGGGAGAGCCATGGTGAAAGTCACAATGAGGTGACACGCAAGTGATGAACACTCGTACTTACTATTGCATCTTCTTCTGCGACGGAAGAATTTGAGGTGAAAGCCCTCGTTTCCACCCGCTGAGCTGAGTCATGGTGGATGTCATGTGTGTGACTCCATGATAACATCACGCAAGTGATGAACACTTGTGCATACCACACATGAGGTGTATCCATTATATCACATTAAGGTGATATGCTTTCACGATGAGGTGATAAGCTCATCTCTATACATGGGTATAGCCATGATGATCAAATACCACAATGAGGTGATATGCCATTTCACACATGGATGTAGCCATAATGTTCGTTATCACATTGAGGTGATACTTCTCTCCTTACATCTGATTGCAAGGAATGATGGGTAATGGATGTCATATTGAGATGTTTGTGCAGCTAGAAGTTCTCTCCCTAGCTGAGAGGGAGTGTTGATGCATTAGCAGCGTCGGTAGCTCCTTCTAGCTTAGTATTTTATTGAAGACATAAATTAAAGATAGCCGTAGGCTATTTAATTTATGCTCATTATCATTATGCTCATGGCCGACATAAAAGTTAATTAGAATACATTTAAATCAAAGCCGTCTATCATTAAGAACATTAATGTTTATCTCAAGATGGCCGACCTCTTGTGAAGAGGAGTGAAATCTTTATGAAGGCCGACATACATGATGGGATGCGTCTCTTTCACTGGCATATATATTCAACATAATTCATTCATGCTAAGCATCGAAGGGCAGTCTGATCATTCACACAAGTTGTTCTAAAGCCGAATTCAACTGTTGATCTAAAGTGCGAATCCAGTAAATTCATCAAAGCGAATATTACCATCACTTCAGAACGAATCCATTGGTTTGACCTTTATGGAAATCATTAAAGACACAGATCATATATATTTCTGAGTGCGTACACTGCTGAGTCCAGGGCGAATCCATTCAAGGGTGATCAGCGAACTTACTGATTTGAGTCATACTGAAGCTTAAGTCAAATCTCTGGCTGTCTTCCACTGCGAGCTGAAATTGAGGTTCATCAGGTTGGCAAAGCTGTTAAGTGAGTATTTACTCAAAAATTTATCATTGAACTCATCTAATCAGTGACATCGTCAAGTGCTAGACTGTTAGAGAGATAAGCGAACTTTGTCATCTCTGTTTGCTGCCTTTACCAGGTGTGATCTGAAGGCTTCTATTTGTCTTTGTTAAATTTTCTTTGATACTGTATATTGGTCTGGTGTTAAGACCTCATTGTATCTTGTAAATACTGCCACTGTTGCATTATAAGTAAGAGAGATCTTTGTTGCTGGGTTTTTCTCCCTCAAGAGGAGGGTTTTCCCAGGGTATATGCTGTGTTATCTTGTCTGATTTATGTTTTAATTCTCTCTGTATTTAATCTGTTCACACAAATTAACAACAACCAGAGAGAAGGAGAAAAACACTATGGGAAAAAACCCATTTCGAAAAGAGAGAAAGGAAAATAGAAATGATGCATAGATGGAGGAATCAATCACACCCCCAAGTACTACATACATCATGTATATACAATTAATGACCCATCCATAAGAGGGAGAGAGAGACTATATAGCCCCCCCATAGTGTGTAATCACCTGTAAAAATGGTAAATTCCTAAAGAAAAAACATGATCCAATTTCAACAAACAACTTGTCTCCCTTTTGGAAGAAACAAAACCAAATACAAATGCAGGAATGCTTCCCATTCTAGATAGGAATTGAAAGAAGCATGAAGATGTATGCTAATGTCTCTAGAATATGCTCATGTGTTGCCAAGACCTTGGAAGATGATGCCACAAACCAATTAGGAATATGCCCAATCACAATAGGAGGTGACAAAAAAGGTACCAATGGAAATTGATTCTAAAAAATATCTAAAGAAAAAGATGGTTTGACAACGGTTGTGGAATAACTATCATCAAAGAGGAGAGATACCTCATCAAATGTGTCCTCTAAATCTGAAATGTGAGACTCCACAAACAAGGAATCAATTTCTGACAAATAGGAATCCCAATTAGGAAGACAATGATAATCTAGTTGCTCAAGAATGATGGAAGTACTTAATGAAGGTGGATAAGCTATCTCTAAAAAAGAATCAAGAACCTCTAAAGTAACCACAACCTCATTTGAAGTATCAAAAACCTCCAAAGGATCACAAGTATGGCCTATCTTCTCTGAAGAAAAAAGGGAATCACTAGTATTAGGAGGGTCATCAAGAGATGGTAGAGTATCCAAATCTTCATATGATTCTCAAAGGTAAGTCCAAAGAGAATAAGGGCTCTCAAAATGACAAAGTGAATCCAAAAGGTCCTTGTCATTGATATGCTAAAAAGTAACTCCATAGACTCTAGCCCTAAATCCTTTCCAAATTGTATACCTACTACGTGTGTTTGGAACATGAACTTCATTATACAAGTATCACAATAGATTCTCCTCACTAAGATGGGTGAGCACAACAACACTCCATTACCTAAAGTTCCCTTTCTCCAAAGAAACCATTATAACTTAACAATTCTTCAACGTTTCAAAGATAGTGCTTTCACAAGTATAAAAAATTCCAAAAAGAATTAGACCTGATTTGCAACAAAATTTGATGCAACCCATTAGTTGATCTCCATGCCAACACTAGTAAATGCCATTAAGCAACAAGAACAAGATAGTATCCTATGATACTTTCTCACAATAATGAAAGGAACTTCAATGCTATTTAAATAGAAAAAACATACTCCATGTTATCAATGTGGGATAAATGTTCCTAGAAAAACATAAAAAATGGGGCCCACTCCACTCGGTTGTGCAACTTTGGAAACCTAAATTGAAATATTTCTAGGAAAAATTTATAAATTATAAAGTTTGAAAGAGAATGATGGTCAATAAAATACAAATCAATCCTCTGATAGGGCCTCTTTAAATGTTGCAAATAAATCAAATCACTGGCTAAAGAGATTCATGGGTAAGTGCAAGAGGTTTAGTCCATGAAATGTGGATGTTTTTGCCTTAGCCAAAAAAACAAATTTTCATTGCAAAAATGGGATCCCGCTTCTAAGAAATGGGATCCTATTTTTAAAAAACGGGATCTCGTCTAGCTTCAGGATCCTAAGCCTAAATTAAAAATGGGATCCCATTTTTAAAAAAATAAGATCCCGCTTTTAAAAAATTGGGATCCCGTTTTTCAAAATGGGATCTCTCTCTTTTAAAAAAATGGGATCCCACTTTTAAAAAAACAGGATCCCATTTTTCAGCTTTTAAAAATTTTCATTTTGGAAAATTTTAAAAATAGGATCCGCTTTTGAAAATTTTCCAAAGCGAAATTTTTAAAATTGAAAGTTTCAAAATGGGATCGATTTGAAAATTTTCCATTTTAGAAATTTCTATTTTGGAAATTTTTAAAATGGGATCCTATTTTGAAAATTTTCCAAAAATGGAAATTTCCCTATTTCGGCAATTTTGAAAACGGGATCCCGTTTTAAATAACGGGAACTCATTTTGTAGAACCAAAACAGGATCTCGCTTTACAAAACGGGATCCCATTTCCAAAAATTTGAAATTGGGTTTTCTTTGTGGGTGGGTTTTTGCCTTGTATTTTGGTTCAAGAAAACCATTAGGAATCTGAACCTAGGCCTTCAACTTGGTTTGACCTGCAAGTTGAAGGTCCTAACAATGTTAGAGAAAAATACTGAGTTTGGACATATGGCTGACAACTTTTTTTGCATAATTTTTTGACAAAATTAAAACCCATTTTAGATGAGACAATGTAGATTCCAAATATGTAATTTTTTACAATTGGATTATTTTTTCTATTTTTCAATTAATTTCTAATAAAACTAGTCCATAAACTTTAAATATCAGGGTTTTTTAATATTTTAATAACTTTTTATCAACATAATATTTTGACGAATGGATTGTGCGAGAACAAACTTCTGAAAATTATTTTCAATTTAAAAAAAATAAAAAAATGATAAGTTAAGGTCATCTTATGTGTGTTGTACATGACGATTTTTCAAAACGATAAATATTCCTAATAAAAAATTAACAAAAAAAAATTCAATAAAAAATTACAAAGAAATATCGAGAACAAGCTTCAGTGAGTCACAAATCTTTTCCCAAAAGGATTTAGAAAAATACGATAATTTAGGTCAAAATATGGATGTTGTACATGTGCATGGTATGGTAAAAAAAAGTAACTTTTAAATAGTGGTTTTTAGAAACACCTATTGAAACTCAATTTGTACAATTTGGATATTGAAATAAATTATATATTTGGAAACTAGACTCTGAGTACTACATTTTATGATTAGTGACTTTTTTGAAGATTCCATCTCTAAGTGCTTCAAATTTTAAGGTCAAATGTGTCAAATGCTGAAAATAAGGGAAAACACTTCCACTTTTTGGCGAAAAAGTGGACTCAACTTCTTGCCAACACCCTCATGCCTCCAACAGGTAATTCACTCCAGGTAATTCACACCAAGTGAAGAATGGGTACCGAGTTCCACAAATTGAATTTGAGCCTCCAATAGGTAGAACCGTGCTCTCTTTGAATTGCAAAATTTTCTCAATGAAAATTCGAGCTTCCAATGAAAATCAACCTCTAGTGAATGTATGGTACGGGCCTGGTAGAGATGAAATGGCCTGATGTTTGAATGAATGTTGGGAGAAATGAATGCTGAATTCATAAAATAAATTATGCCCTGCAACTACAATTTGATGCCCCTTTCAAAAACAAAAAAATAAGTCTTAAAGGAAAAACTCACACTCTCTATAAAGAAATCATGTCTCAAGCAATGAGAAGTCGCATCTTCACCAGAAAACGCTCACAATTGAGTAGATTGCATGTCCTTTCTCATGCGATACAAGAAGAAAAATGTGCTTCCAATGGTAAACTAAGCCCCCCCATGTAGATGAAAAAGTGCCTCCAAATAGCTAGTTCATTCACTTCCATCACAGGTTTGAAATGCTTCACAAAGGGAGAAAATAGCACCAGCATTCATAGCTTCATATGAATATTGCAATCAATAAGAAAAATTAGTGTAGAGGTAACATTAAAATTTGAAAAAAATTCAAATGCCGAAAAAACAAAATAAACAATCTCAAAAACTTTGATGAAAAATCTAAGGAAGGAGAGTGAAATGGTTGTCTCTAATACCATGTTGGTGTTAACCACCTCCTAGGAGCACCATCTACAATGAAAAATCCTTCATAATGTATGAGAGAAGCACAACTATTTCACCAAGAAAGAGTGAATAAATTAAGATGATCAAATTACATAATGGTACAACCTTTTAAAGGAAAGAAAAGTAGAATGGGTAAACAACCACCAAGTATGAGAAAAACTAATTAGAGTAATTTACCCTGAGTGAAAAACTTAACACACTAACAAAAATAGTAAAAAATTCTATTTGGTAGAAAACAAAACCTTCACCTATAGGGAAAATAGTTGCACTAGGAAATTTTGATAGTTGTTTTTGCAAGATCTCACTATCTACAAAATATAGAAAATACTCAAATGGTATTTTGTGATTTTGAACAAAAATAAAAAAATATTTTTCTCAAAAATACACAAAGAAAAATATATATTAGCCATTTTAAATAAAAAATACACCAAATCTGACAATATTGATTGCTCTAAATCTAATGGTGATGTTATTTTCATTCCAAAATACACCTAAAAAATTCCCACCTCTAAATTTATAAAAAAAACATCTATGTGGATTATAGATTTGATACTTGTAACCCTTATTGAAGAAAAAAATCTCATAAATCGAGAATGGGTTCATTGAATCCACACTTTGATACCATGTTAGAATTGTGAAAAACATGAGCCACAAGATCAAATAATGAACACAAAAACCTTCCATGCAAGAGATCTACAAAAATATGTGCAATATCCCTCAACAATAAGAAGCTACAATAGTGAACCTCAATAATCTTCAAGGAAAAGAAAAGTCCTCAAATGTTGAGTGCTCAAGAGTAAATCTCCAAATTGATAATACAATGAGGTTTGAGTGCTATATAGGAGAAACCCTAATAATTGCTCACTTCGGTTACTAGAAAAATACTTAGTTAAATAAATAAAGAACTCCTAAGTTTAGCTTAAATGCTGAAAATAAATTAAATTAATAATCAATTCAAGATTAATTAATTGTTTGCTAATGCATGATTACTCTAACATTAAAAACATTTTAGAAAATTTGCAATCACCTTTCTTCTTTGATCCAATGCCAATAATAGATGTGAGTAGGATTTTTTTATAAAACTACAGTATTTTCTCACTTTTCATTTACCATATATAGTTTTATTCTAAAATTGGTGGCTTTCTTGCAAACATCAACCTCTTCAAAATTTGCAATCCTTGGTAGCTATTTTTCTTGTCCTTTTTTGCAACCTAAGTTTCTCTTGTAGTTTACAAATTTTGTGATCACTTCTTTCTTCAAGGAAACTCCACATAAAATAAGGTTAAAATTTTATTTCCTCATGAAATGTTTCTATTTTGATTACCAAATACAATAATAAAAGATTTGAGTTTAAAGTTGCAGTTACTTGAATTTTTATTAGATAAATAGTTTGTAAATCCCTTAGTTGTCCCCAAATTATCATTGGATAATTAGACCACATTTTAATCCATTTAGAAATTTAAATTTAACAAGATATCTAAGAGAAAATTATTCTTATTTTGTTTAATTCAATGTTGGAATACTCAACAATGGCATACACAAGTCACACAATTTTACATTTCCATTTATAATTTCATCACCTTCTTTTTTAAGCACATTAATAATTATCACTGTTACAACCAATTTTTGTTTTACCAATTTACTTTTAACTTCTATATTAAAATGCATTATGATACTTCACGATGACATTATGTTAGTTAACATTATGATGAAATTTTATATGCAATGAAATATATTTGAATTGTGATGATTATATGTTATTTAATTGATATTATGATTATGTTGTGATTTATAATAGCTAACTAATTGAATGATTTCTAAGTTAAACACAAGACAATTTTCTTTCTCTCTAGAGAGAGAGTATCAACAAAGAGAAGAATATAGATTTTAGAAAAACTGGTTATTCCATTTGAGTTCTCGCACACTCATGTAAGTTTACCCTAAATCTATTCTTGAGTTAGGATTGTGTGTTATGTTAAATTGAGTTAAGCCAAATTGAGTCAATAGGCTAAGTTAAACCTAGTTGAGTCTTGGTTTGCATTTTTGAAAGAAAAATAATAAGTCTTTGTTCATTTTTTTTTATGGTTTTGATTATATTAGTAGGGTAGGGCATTGATCCCATAAAGTAACAAAGTAGAGGAAAAACAACAAAAAAAAAGGGAAATAGTATCAATCAAACTATCAAGAGCAAAAAATTAGTCTAACTCCTATATAGGCTCCCACATAAGGGAAAACACACCAAATTGAAAGTCTTTAGCATGAATGCATGCCACATAACCATCAATAAGATAATAAAAAATATAGATAATAGTATTAAGATTAACAAACCACTATATAACTTGTGGGGGGTAGGGTGGGCATCCCTCCATGCTAGCAGAGGGAGGTGGCATTAGATGCCATGGTGGAAGGTGGATGGGGTTGGAGTGCCTAGTTGGAATTTTTGTTTGGCCAAGTTTATTTTGGAAAGCTTTTCACATGATTATGGTACTTGGTTGAGGATATTTTTTGTCACTTCCTCTATATTTTGTGATGCAGGATAATAATATCAAGGTGATCCCAACCTATAGCAAGGAAATTTGGCTCATTGGACGTGTACCATTCACTGAGATTGAAAATGGCTTGGTAATTTGAGTTCTCTTATTTCTTGATGGTTTAGTTTTTGGTGCATATTATTCTTTGCAGGTGGGTATGGTGTTAGCAGGCTCCCTTCTTCTCGTCTGAGGAAATCTGAGCAGGATTGCGGATGGCAAAGGGATCAAAATTGATGTTTGAGGTCTTTGTAGTGGGCCTCACTCATTTTGGGGCTGATACCACCATTTCTTTGAAGTCCTTGTCAAGGCAAGCCTCATTCAGGGAGGTCACTGATCAAAGAATCAAGTGCATTTTTCCCAATTATGAGCCGTTGGTGCTTGTGGAACTATAAATATGGTTTTAGGTTCGGGCCATTTTGAGTGTAACAAGTATGAGAGGGACAATTTGCATGTTTCCTCTCATTTCCTTGCTTCTCTCCTGGACAATAAGGTCCGGAAGGCAAAGGCTAAAGGATTGCTAGTCAAATTATTTAGAGAAGACTTGGTGGAAGGCATGGACAAGGTTTTGAGAATAGTGATTGAAGGTAGGCGTTGTCCAAGGCCGTGCGACCTGGAATGCATTTGCTTGAAGGACACAGTAAAGATTTATCCTTTCCTTCTAGACTTACATGGTTTGGGCTTGATGAGGCATATGTTGGTTGTGGTGGTGGTTGTCATTTTCCTTAAAAAAAATTTTGGTATGATGGTAGTTGGTTATGAAGAGTGGAAATAAAAATTTGAAGCCTTTGCAAAATTGAACAAGTTTATGTAAGGTGGCTATTGGGTCAAAGGTTTTTTGGTTTGTATGGGCTAGTCTTGGTTTTTTTACTATTTCTTTGGATGTTCTGGTAGCTTGTCAACTATTCATGGCTTTCCTATAGCACGTTTTGGTTAGGGTTAACAGTGGTTCTGGTTAGGAATCATTTTTTGGTTGCTGGTTTTCTATAAAACTTGTGGTGGTCAGATGCCTTTTTTGTTTTGATAAATTCCTTTTACCTACTTTCTACACATTTGTAATCATGGTTTTTATGTTTATATTAATAAAATATATAGTATCTTACATATCAAAACAAATAAACAAACCACCATATAGTGCATTTAAGCATTAATAACAGACTTAAGAAACTATAATAACTAGTAGCTAGGACACAAGAAGAAAAAAACCCCAGATAAAAAAATCACCATCATTTAGATTTGTTTATCAACTCCCAATTTTCTCTAACTTTGTAGATATGGTCCATCGAATCAAAATCACTAGTATTATTAGAATATTTTTCTTCCTCCTATTTTCCTTTTTTTGAGTTTTTCTCTAGATTTTAGTCTATCTAGAAACTAAACTGAACACATCCCTTCTCATGAGACTATTAGTAACTTTCACGAGCATTCCACTCACCACCTTTATGTCCACCTATTAAGCCTACAAGAAACTGATTTTACTGTTTGAAACTAGTTAAATTTTTAGTGGCTAATATTTTCCAATTGGCTAATAGTTCAAGCTATAACATGAATTGAATCGCCACATTTTTACAAAGTTTTATTATAGTCTTATTTAATTTTCCAAAGAATTTATTTGATTGAAAAAATAAGCTCAAAAATTTACCACAATATAAATGATACATGATTAGATCATATTCACCTAAATTTAATAAATTATAGTAGAAATCTATATTAATTCACTAATAGTATTGTTACCATATTTTCACCTAGGGCTCAATCAGGTAGAGGCCATTGATAAAAAGAAGAAAGAAAATGGTACATTTTCTATTCCTCTTACATTGCATTCATATACACAAATGAAATAACTTGAAAAATTACAGAAACACAAATCATCACATTTATATAGATGCATGAAACATAAGAAGATTTTTGCAAATTTCTTCTGAAATTTTATTTTATTAAATGAAATATTCATTTGACTCACACAAGCCATGATTTTACTCTTGTCTTATTGAATATAAATCAAGGTAAAAACATACTTATAGGGAATGAATATGTACAATATACATGACAGTGCTACAAGTATATCATAAAGAAAAGCTTACCTGACTTATGAATAAATAGTAGTCATTAACCACCTTCAAGTGATAGTGTTCTTGGAACATGGTTGAGTAGAGGTTTCATAAGAGCTAATACTTATAGGAAAGTTTAAATCATGGAGGATTTCCATTATAAGAGCGCAATTTTAGAGGGAAAAATTAGATTACATAAGCACCACAAAACAATAGTGATAATGAAAATAGTAATATGAGTTATACATGAATTAGCTATCTCTTTTGTAAAAAACAATGATTTCTAGATTAAGATCAAAAAGGAAAAAATCATGCACCTGGCATAACCATAGTTCCAAAATTAGTTACAGATAGCAATCAAACACATAATATAAAGTACTAGGTGGGTCCATGAAGTTGGTCGCACTTTTGTGGCCAAATGGGAAAAAAATGGGGAAACACATAATGTGCCCGCATTATAACGTGAGCGTGTTATGTGATTTTAAAAGAAAAAAATAAGTGAAATGTGTATCATTTACTTTTCACTATTTCTCAGCTTTGCTCACGGCCAAAAACCCTCATTTCCCACTCACGTTCTAGGAGGAAGGACTTGTGAAAATTTCATCAAGAACAGTTGGATTTTGTCTGCAAATATGGCACCACGATGACGAAGAGATGCAGGAGGTAAGTATTGTTTACTATTAGTTTTGAATTTGTTAGTTTAAAATTGATTTTTTTTGTTTTAGGTTAGATTTGATTGTTTTTTTTTAAATCTGTAGGAAATCCTGCAAATCCTCAACAAGAAGAGGAGGTAAATCCTCAACAACAAAATCCTCAACAACAAAATCCTCAACAAAATCAACCTCAACAACAAAATCAACCTCCCCCACCATTCTCTCAATTCCCTCTTGACACTCAAGAAAATTTGAGGAGTGAAATTAAAAACAATAGAAAACAACTTGAGGATCTTATTAGTAGGTTGAGTGATCCAAATGTTTCAACCACAGAAAGAATGCTTCTAGAAAATTCATTGAAAGACATGTTAAAAAATGTAGATGTAATCACCCAACAAATATCTGGATGGCAAGATAGGAGGCAGATAGCTAGGGCATATTATGCAGACAAATTATCATATAAAAAAGTAAAAGATTTAAAAATTACTAAAGCTGATTTGTGCTCTCTATTCACCGACCCTAAAACAAATAAAAATCTTACCCTCAATGCAAAGAGGTTTCCTATTCATTGGTGCCACCACCAAGAGATTGAGAACCATTTTTATGAAAGATGGTATATGGTCTTTGATTACCCATTGTGCAATAATTGTGAAGTCCCCCCAATATTTTCTTAGGATACTATACAGTGAGTTTTTATTGAACCAAATCCCAAATTATTTTGATATGAGGGAGTTCTAGAGGAGAGGTGGGGGGTCAGCTCAGGATAAGCCCGATGCACAGCCAGATCCTATGCGGCAAGAGAGATGACCTCTCACTAGGCCACCTCGTGAGCAGATTGTGATGCCTACCATTATAAAGGAGAGTGCCAACATAGAGACATTGCAGGCGATCACAACTTTGACCCAGGGTGTCATCCATCACACTAGCCCTATTGTACATTGCCATCTAGGGGAGTCTTTGGGTGGTGGCCTTCGAACCCATGTGTGTCAATCTTGCGGGCCGACTTCTTCGTATGACCCTACCGACACTCAAGAGGGTGCTACGCAAGATCCATATGCTACTACGCATCCTGATCCGTATGCATCTACGGGGCTAGAGAGGACAACTGACATTTTGCATGATGCATTTGGCATTGAAACTTAGGTAAAATTCAACATGTTCATTGAATTTAATTTATTAAATTTTGATTGTGAAATGTAAGATTAACTAATTTAGTTTTATTATTTTAATAAAATTGGAGGGTCACAGTGTAGAGATTGGATACACCAGTCATCCACCTACTTATTTTTGCAGTACACCTATCAGTGGGGTATGTAAAGTTAGTAAACAATTATAAATTTATTACATGTGTTAATAGCATTGTTTTACGAATGGTATTTTAATATGTGATTTTGGATGTTGAACAGGGTACTATTGGAGGTTTCAAGGAAACACCTCTGAGTGCTAGTAGATTTGATCAAACGTTCATAGACGTAATATAGAATTTAAAAAGAACTTAAGTAATGAATTCTAAGTTTAATAGATTTGTGTAGTTTATATTCATATTGTTGACTTTACGTTGCATTACACAAATCATTCAAAATCAAAGCAATACTTCAAATTCAATAACTAATAATCAAAAATATATCTCTTTAATACTTGTACTCAAAATTTTGTTCATTAGATCTCATACATTATAAGTCATCACATGGATCGCTATTGTAACTTTCTTGTGATTGAATAATTTATTTTATTTTCAGATGTTGGTGATAGAAAGACCCCCAAATGTTACGAGGGTAATGGATATTGGTGTTTCCTCCACTATACAATCCTTGATGGCTCTGATAGGGGAGGTATGAGTCAAATTACTAAATTTCAATTTACATTCATTGTTATAGATGAACTAGTTCTAGCAAAAAATAAAACCATTATTGATTCATACTTTAATTACTATTTGGATGGTTTATACAGGGCTTGAGCATGCTTGAGCATCGGCATGAAAATTTTCTATCGAGGAGAGTGATCGTGAGATGGCCGTAAGTGATTATTTTGTTAAATATATTAATTTTTATAATGTAATTTCTATATATTAATATCTTTACTTCTTATTGTAACAGTTGAAACTTCACCAGGAGCTAAACCCTTGGAGGAGTAGCAGAAGCACTCCTCAAGCACAACAAAAATGGGTGAGTGAATTATTGCCATCGGATCATCCAGCAAAGGGAAATAATTTTTTTTTTGAACTAGAGCATGGAGAGAAATGAATTTTGAATGCATAGATCCCTTTGTTGTATGCCTACATGGAAATTTTGTACAATTTTGTGTTGGATAGATTTGACATTGTATGCCTATATGGCATTCTCGTAAGCCTATATGGCTATTTTGTAACTATATTTTATACTTATATTGACATATATTGATTTATGCATACATTGCTATTTGCTTAATACAATTTTTTTTATCGATGGTGTCCATATTTGCAAATTATAAATTCATGGTTCAATAGATATGAGTTACATGTATTCAAGTGTATAATTTACAACTTATGCACATATACTTTTTGACTTACGTGTGAACATCAAAAAGTGTGAAAATTTATGTGTTTGGAAGTCAAATGTAAGCCAAATTTGCAATTCTCAGTTCTTGCATACTTGATCTTACAGACTTATTCCTTCCTAGCACATAATGTGAATATTTCTCATTTGGTGCAGAAGACAGATTCCTCATTTTTGAACCACTCATAGCAAAGAGATTCACAATAATACTTTAGCATTGGAACACTACTCCATACTTCTCTTGTCTAGACCATAAAGGATTGAAAATTCTTAATTTGATGCAATGATAGTCGTGAGATGAGAATTTATATAAACATGCCTATTTTGAAACTTTGCATCTTATACTACATCAACAAGAACTTAAGAAGTGTTGCATAAGAGTGTTAGGTTTGATAGGCCTTCTCTTCCCTAAGGGAGGAGAGCCTGCATCTTGAATTTTGAACAAAATTTTAAGAAGAAAACATTTTACCTAAAAGCTTCAAACTCCATGACATTTGGCTAAGTCTATCTTGAAAATTATCAATGCGTTCAAACTCTAAAGGAGATTCTCCTTGAAAAGAAAACTTTACTCTTTTTCCCAAGGAAAGAAATTGCAACAAGTTGCATGTGATTTATCTTATTTCTTTCTCACAGTTCTTGGTCAATCATTCATGGCTTAGGATAGTTCCATTCCAAGGCAAGGACACCCAAAAATCACCGAGTCTTCAACATCTACAAGAAAAGGTTTTTGGCTCTTTTATAATGTAAATAATTATGTAACACTATTTCTTTTGTTTTCCCTCCACACAGAAAAATGTTCACACTTTTCTGATTGATCAATGATCAATAATGGCTAATTGTAAACACTTGAAATTTTTATGTTTGAACTTCAATTTATAATTTTGTATCATGACATTCAAGTAGATCATTAATATTTTAATATTTC
>VDFB02037382.1:0-13095 GCA_007258455.2 Sequoia sempervirens
GTTTAGCTTAAGTAACTAAAGTGATAAGTGACTTAATTAATTAACCAATATGATGTAATTAATTAAGTGTAATAACTTATTACTCTAACCATGACATTCCTTGTCAATGACTACATAACACAAAAATACTTCAAAATCCCTTGCAAAAAATGTCAATATTTTCTGCAAACCACTTCAACATTTTCTATAAATTGAATTCAACACCTTGTGTCTCCTTTTGCATGATCATCACTATAAAAGGAAATTATGACAAAGATAAACTCTTGATTACAAAAATATCATGAAACAAACACTTAACAAATTATTTTCTCTTATTTCCCCTACTTCTTCATTCAACCTTTTAGACTATATACCTTTGTATCTTTCACCATTCAAAACATAGTTAATTTGTTGGATCTCAGTTGTGTTTATGGTTTTTCCTTGATGACAAAATCTATGATCCTTATGATTTATAATGGCACTTCTTTGATGTCTCTTGGCTATTACAGAAAGTTAGTTGTTATGCTTTATTTTCATGGTGATGAGAATTCTGGTTCAAGTTATGAATGCTATCTCTTTGACTAACAAAGTTTTGAAAGATGATTTCTTTGTCGAGTTGGTTCTTTTTGCATATCCGCGAGTGTCGGTTGTTTCTCTTTCGGGCTTGCATATCCACTTGGTATGGCGAGGGTCTCCTGATCCACTTTGAAATATGAGTTGCTTATCGGCCAAGATATTTCAAATGTCATGGCAATTAATTTATCTTATAGGCTAATGACAAGACTTCTCTTTTGTTTATTGACGAATGTGTTCTCTCGGCATATGTAATATGGTCGGGATAAGGTCTTATCGATTTCCTTATGTCTCCCCGACCCTCATCAAAATAAAGTATATCGGCATGAGTTTGGCCATCGGGTTGAGGTCATAGCGAAATCATATTGTCTCCCTGACTAGTGCTTATGAAGTTTCATCAGCAAGAGCTGAGCGGTTTCAGAATAGGTCTTGGCAAAGTGGTTTTGTCTTACCGAACATCACATGGAGAAGTTTTCTTCAGCCAAACATAATGTATTCGGTATATTGTCTCTCTAAATATTTTAAGTCTCACCGATTGTTGCATTGAATGTCTTATTGGCATAAGGTTACTGCTTCAACTAAATGTTATATCGAATGTGCAATGTCACACCGACCTTGGTGGATGGATACTTTTTGGTAAGAGCCTGTGATATTCAAAGGGAGGTCTTAGCGACTCTGAGTGAATGAAGTTTTTTGGTATGACTCAAAATTTCTACAAAAGGTCTCACCGATATCATAATGTTATAGCGATGCACATCAGGAAAAAGGTTTCTATTGGTGTGAGATCTTTAATGTCTTGGCGATCTTTTGTGAGCTTGGGATGTTTCGGCAAAACAAGGGGCAGTCTATATAGTGTCTCCCCGACTATGTATTGTCTTGGCGACTTGAAAATGATAAAGGCCTTCGGCATAGGTATTGAATTGTCATAGCAACAATGTGTATCAAATGTCTTTCGGTATGATAAAAGTCTTTCTCAAGAGGTCTCCCGAAGGTTGTATGTTACAATGATAGTGAATGAAACTAAAGGGCATCTCGGTAAGAAGTTTCCTCATGTTTCAGCGAAAGAATAATATACTAAGGAAGTCCATCGGCATAGCATGTTGTATTCGATATGTCTTCTCTCCGAATTTGATGTGTCACAGCGAAAGCGAATTGAATGTCTGGCAACGTTAAAGTTTCCTTCAACATAACGTGTCATCGATGGAAATAAAAAGGTTTAGGGCAAACTTTTTGAGCTTATTCTTTTTGGCTGGGTATCAAACCCTAGCCTGGCTACCATCATGAGTGTTTACGTTTCTGTTGTTGCTGACTATAATGGTTCTTACAGAGGTTTATGGAAGGTTTATTTGGTGCATTTCTGACTGGAAGCTCAACAGTGGATAATGGAGCCATGGGAGTTACAAATGTGTCTGGTATTTTTATTTATGTGTTTCATACTGCGCATATTAATTTATTATCACCATTTTTCTTAACTGCTCTCTGCATCTCAGTCAATATGATGCCCTGACTGAGTATTGTCAGTCATGCATTAGAGGTTATGATTTTCTGTGGTGGACAATTGTGCTTTTTACGCAAAAAAATGAACTCATTCGTTCAGATTTGTTGAGAACGACTCTTAGCTGGGTTGGTTGTTCTATCGTTACTCCTGAAGATAGTTACCTATCTGGCATGTAAATCAAGATGTATATATAGAAGCAGAAAACTTAGTTTTTTGCTGGACTGTTGATGTAATTATGAGATTATCATTCCTTGGCTGTATAAAAATATATGGATAAAACTTTGCAATAAAATCTCTATAATAAGATGCAAAGATTGTGAGTTTCTTCTCTATGAGGTATTTTAGGGATTAGGTTATTGATCTTTAAAATTATTTTGTAGATGAGAAGAAAATAGAGATATGTGCTTAGCGAAAATAGAGAAACCCTCTAAATCATTATTATTGTTCAAAATATAATTTGAGGGGTTGGTACTCCTTGAGATAGATATCTCTAAATGAGGGGTTGGTGCTCCTTGATTGGGTGCTCAGAAATCAGCCTATAAGGCATTGTAAACAGTTGATTATAAGATTAAGCCAAGAAGGCATTTAGGGAGTGGTTTTTATACCCCAAGATGGTTTTCCACTCGGCAAAATATTGTGCCTCTTTGTTCTTCTGTGTTCTTTCTGTTTTACTATGCTTTTGTTTTTTTTGTTCAACATTGAGTTATTAGCACCTCAATTCTGTTATAGGCTAGTTACATTCAACTCATGAATGCATTAATCGAGGTAATGTTGAGAACAAATCACAGCGTGATATTTTTGAGTTTTTGAAAATTGGTCCAAATCTGTTAAAGACAACGATTCACCCCGCTCTTAGTGTCATTTTAACTCCAACATAGTTCTCATTTCATCTCATAGAAATTTATTCTGATCATGTTCAAGTCTCAATGAATTTATGCAAGCATACTCAACATCTAAAATTTACTGTTTCAACAACATGAATTACTCAAACCTTTAGTATTTTGATACCCTACAACTAGACGTCAGATCACCCTTCAAAGAATGCATAATTAGAACTTCAATGCATACCTCCTATTTTCAAAACCCTCACCGATTCATTGAGAAACCCTCTTCAACTACAAGCTTTTCAAAAACATAATTGACCTCACCAAGTCTTGCAATTCGCACATGGTTATGTAGTTATGACTCTGTAATACCCAATGCAATCATCCAACCCCAAAAATTCATCTTTGAATAGCTTTAATAAAATTCCTTATCTTTTGATTTGTTCAAATTCTATTACAAAGTAGTTGAAGAACCAGCTGCCCGTTAATCTTAATGGAATAGAATGTTTGTTGGAGATTTTGAATTGTTTTAAATTTGAGCCTTGGATGTGATCCCACGCGCCCAACCATATTTAAACATGAGCCCTTAGATTTCCTTTTTCTGCTCAAACCAAAAGACTTCAACTAAGTGAACTGGTTCCCTTAGGTCAAGGGTCGGTTAAACAATGTATAAAACCCCTTAAGCAAACCATCTTAAGTGATGATGACTTGCAACTGCAAGTCAACTAAAAATTAAAACAAAAGGTAACATGTCATAACAAAACCCTTCGTTATTAGCGACAATACGGTTATTAGGGATTGAGTTCTTCAAAATATACATATATTAAACCCTAATGCACTTCCAAGGCATAGTATCAAACATCAAGTACCTTTGCTCCTTCGTTTGACATCAAGTAAGCTCTTGTGATGGAAAAAAACCTCACAAGACCATCATCAACTAAACACCAACACCTTGTCATAACCTCTATAATTTATCCAACATGAAGGCCTTCTCTACATGAAGAACAACAATTTGAATTTTGCATGATGTAGCCATCAACCTCTTAAACAAGCAATGAATCAATAGAACTTAATACCTCCTGATTGATAAACACAACTCAATTCCATAAATCCTGTGAACATGATGAAAGATGAATGTAACTCAAGCTAGTCAAAATTCACAACTCCATGAAGCACCATCAAACAGTATGAACTCATGAAACTCCTAAAGCAACCCAAAATTCACAACAACTCCATGAAGCACCATCAAATAGTACATGAACTCATGAAACTCCTGAAGCAACCTCAAGCACCATGACCATCATCTGACATCATCTAGTCTTAAACAACCTTCTGACATCAATGAAAAAACTATACATCCAACAGTTTAAAGATCATAAACTAACTTGATTTTTATGATCAAGTAATAAAGAATGGATTAGCATAAAAGATTATGGTTTTTATTCTTCACGTCAAGTTCATCAAATGTGATCAATGGTTTTTACACATGATTAGATCAAGAAATCAAATTCAAACCAAAGATCAAGTAATAAAGAATGGATTAGCATAAAAGATCATAAACTAATGAAGCGATGCAAACACATACCTATGCCATTACTGAATTACCTCCATTACCTTTCTCCATTTTTTTTTGAAGCTCCAAGTGCCCTTAGTGTTGAAGATGCAACTAAAGCCTATGACAATGATAGTAAAATATTGAAATTATGTGCACAAGAATTCTTTCAGAGATTCTTCAAATGATCAAAAATGATAAATGACTATGGTATTTATAGAGAGATGGATGGAAAATGGACAGATGAGATCAATTGATTTTTAATTCAATCAATGGCTATAATTAATCCAAACGAGACGGGATAAGATCGGAAGTGAAATAGAAAGAAGAAATTGCATGACTTTTTGAAAAAATCAATTAGTTCAAACAGGAAAGTGAATAATTAAACAATGGCAACGTTATCTAATTATAGAAGAAAAAGGAAAACTGATTTTTTGAATTAAATAGTAATTTAATTCAAAATAAGTGAGAGGGAAAGTGGATTTGGAAAAATCCTTTAAATAAATATTATTTATTTAATTATGGAGAAAGCAAGATAAGTGAATAATTAAATAATTAGAATTAATTATTTAATTATAGTAGACAAAGTGGTGATAATTAAATAAATTAGATTTATTTAATTATAAGGGACATGAACCTTAGTGACATAATTAAATAATATTTAATTAATCAGAGGTTGAGGTGAAATGATGGAAAGATTTAATTAAATAATTAAAATTACTTAATTAATAAGAAAGTGATGACATTAGAAAATAAATTTTAGGTGTCTACAATCCCATTTGCATGCATATACATTAAAAATAATAATTTAAAAAAATCAAACTCTGCATACATTTTTCAAAAATATTTTATAGATATTAAAATCCACTCTATTCAAAAAATGTCCTCTTGAAAACATCCTCCTCTCACTGCACAACCCCCTCCAAACCCTTGCTCCTTCTTTTTACACGTATTCCTTTCCTTGACTATCGGTCTATTCAAAAAAATGTCCTCTTGAAAACATCCTCCTCTCGCTGCACCACCTCCTCCAAACCCTTGCTCCTTTTTTCACCTATTCCTTTCCTTGACTATCGGTCCCCAAGTTTGGGTGTCTTTCGTTCATTTTAAAATCTAAAAATAAATAAATAAATAAATAAAAACACTTCCTATTCTTTCAAAGCCGTTGCATTCCTCTTATTAAGCTATAAAACTTAATATTCTTCAAACCTTGAATCATTTTGCTCATATTTTTTAGAGGGAATATTTTTTCATAAAATAGTTTAAAATTTAAACTTCATTCTAGTTTTTTATAACCAAAGCTCATTTTTTTATAAAAATAAAATAAAAAGCACTTTAAAGTCATTTTGAAATGGGCGAGCTATGACTTTAAATTGCTTTTTTTAAAATTTCATAAAAAAAATGAGCTCCAATTATTAAAAAAATAGAATGAAGTTTAGATTTTAAACTATTTTATAAAAAAATGTTCCAAGCAAAATGATTCAAGGTTTGAAGAATATTAGATTTATGGCTTAATAAGAGGAAGACAATGGCTTTGAAGGAATAGGAAGTGTTTTTTTTTTAACTTTTCATATAAAAATGAGCTCCAATTATAAAAAAACTAGAATGAAGTTTAGATTTTAAACTATTTTTTGAAAAAATATTCCCTCTAAAAAATATGAGAAAAATGATTCAAGGTTTGAAGAATATTAAGTTTTATGGACCAACAGTCAAGGAAAGGAATAGGTGAACAAAGAAGTGAGGGTTTGGAGGGGGTGGTGCAGCGAGAGGAGGATATTTTCAAGAGGACATTTTTCTTAATAGAGTGGATTTTAATATTTATAAAATATTTTTTTTATAAAAGTATGCAGAATTTGATTTTTTTTAAAATAAAAAATCTTAATGTATATGCATGCAAATGGGATTAATTTTTTTTAAAAAAAATTGATATATTGTTTGAAATTTGAATGAAAATTTGAGGGAGGGAGGTCACTAAAAAATATGAATATTTTGATTTTTATAAGAAAAATGCATGTTGTTTTTTTTATAAAAAAACCTTCTAAAAAATAGAGTATATGATTTTTTTTTTAAATATTTGCAAATTGTGTAAGATTGAGTTTTTTTTTTAAAATAATGATGCAAATTGGTATGTATCAAATTTCTAAAAAAATGTATATTTTTTGCAGATTATATTTATTTATATACTTTTTTAAAAAATATTCTAAAAAACTTTGATATTTTATTGAAAAAAAAAACTTTTATTGGGGTTTCTAAAAATAATAATTTATTTGCACAAATTTAGATGCATGTAAATTATATAGATTTAAGTAAAAAACAAAAAATGCACAGATTCACATAAAAAAAATTAAAATATAAATTGCAAAAATTAAACTTAGAAAACTTTGATTCCTACACAAGGATTAGAAGAAAAACTATAAAATATATATTAAATTATTCAAAAAAGGAAATTCTAAGCAAATTTTAACTAGCTCTTCTCTTCTTTTCTCAAGAGTGCCTCCAAGGTGAGTGCTCAAAAGATATGGTAAACCTTTAACAATATAGCTCAACAAAGGATTACTAAAGCCTACTCTGATACCATGAAAGGAATAATAAATAAAATAAATAAGATAAATGGAAATTGCTAACCCAAGAGGAATTATTTGAATTAAATGATTACCATCAAGATGAGAACCATGAGCAAGCACACCAACATCCAAGAGGAGACACAAGATTTTGTAAGGGGAAATAGAAAAAAAATGTACTTGAATGATCAACATAGTAACAAAAACTAACTTGATTCAGTGTAGAAACTTGATTACAGGCTCTCAACAACCCTTTTAACTTTTTAATCAAAATTCAAATTGGTATCCATAAAATAAACAACTATTTAGTACCTACAATACAATATTTCATTAATCAAATATTTAAAGTGCCAAAACTAACATTTATATTGAACCTAAAACCCTACTTCATGCCCTATTGTGCCCTCAAGATTGGAATGAAACATAGATAAAATTATCTTACCATCCAAACCCTACTTCACCCTACCATGCCCTTGAGATTGGAATGACACACAAAAATTATCTTATAGTCAAAAACCTACTCCATGCCCTATCATGCCCTTGAGATTGGAACAGCACACATAAAAATTATCTTACCGTCAAATTAACCGTTGTTTTAAAACTCACAATAGACTTGTTCAAGATATAACACAAGTATTGGGGTTCCCATCACTAGCAAGGGCACATACACAATATTTGTAACTTCTGCTTTCTTTGCATCGATTTGACTCTTTGAAGATTTTGATATAACAATTATAATAGCAGACAAAATAAAAGTAATAATTGAAAACCATTTGCAAAGGAATAAACAAACAAATTATCATTTAGGTGGCTCAGAGAAACCATAAATGAATTTTAATTTCCATATTTTTCAAAAAGATAATTATCTATGTTTTATTTAACATAGTTTTTTGGAACTATTATGCAATCTGTTCATTCAAAAATATTACAAATTATTTAACACTCTTCTCAACCTCTTTTATCTCAATCTATCGTTGGAACCACACATAGAAAATCTATTGAACCAAGTTTCCTAAGTTTACTCAACACAACGATAGGGTCCACTACCCCAATTATGAAAATATTATTTTCCTTCATGTCCGCCGCTACTGAATCCACCCCTAAAATACAAATATTCATCAGATCTCATAGATGAATTAATTTTATGTGTTAGAACTTGAAAGCAAATAGGAAGAGATATCATGCCTTGGACACCCGCAAGCATCTTGAGGTTCTTTTTCTTGTTTTCAAAAACCATTTTCTACACAAAAGCACCATCCATTAGTAGAGAATGACCTGCAATTAGAATTAACAGAAAAAGGAATTTAGAAAAACTTAACACCTTCATTCTTTTAGAGGCGATGGAGAATTACAAGACCCTCAAGCAATGAGACTTTCTAGTAGTGTTGAAGCAATTCAAAGTAGAATGAGATTATATGAAGGGAAAATAAGCGCAAATGAGAAAAGTGAAGGAAGGAACAATCAAATAAGTAGGTGATTCCCATGAAACGTCCCCACGAGATGTGTTTTCTCTAATATCTATAGTCACTAGCAACAAGGTCTAAGAAAGAAGGTTGCATTCATAGGAGATTTGGATATAAAAGTGATCATCAAGATTGAAAGGAAGAATCAATGGATGAGATTATGAGAAAGGATGGGAAAGTTACCATTTTAATTGAAGAAGAGATAATAATGAATTGTCTAATTAAAATGGTGAAAATGGTGCATAAGAAATTTCTAATTTCATGCTTTGTTGACTGAAGAAGATAGAGGAAAGTTGAAAAACTAGAAAAGATTTAGATTCTAAAATTTAAGAAAGATGGAAAGCTTCGAGGATAATAATTAATATTATTGCATGTGCAAATGAGCTAAATAATAAAATAAAGAATTTGATTTATTTAGGAAGACAAATGAAAGAAGAAAAACATGGAAATTTTGAAAAAAGAAGGTAAGTTTAATAAATAAATAAAATTGCATTCACATGAATAATTAAATAAATAAAATTATTTATTTAATTTTTTGGAAGAGTTTAAGCATTTAGAAAATCTGATACAACAATGACAACCTTAGAAACTTTGAGCATATGCCTTAATGAACTCATGTCACTTGAATATTATGAAAGGTCCTTAAATTTTTTGATTTAAAGTCGTAGTTTCCATCTACAATTGGCTAAAGCTTATCAAATTTACATTTCACCCTTGTCATTTAAAGCACAAGCGACAAAGTGGCCTAACATCACAGTTGTTAGTGTAAAAATATGGGCTATGAAAGTGAAAGTATTTTTGTCCTTAGAAGTCTACTATGTAAATATTTCCAAATGAGTTCAACCAATATTCAATAAATGTAAGCCATGAAAACTTACTTAAACAACCATGAAGCATTTCAATCAATCACAATCTATTTGTGTAAAAAGGGATGGAAAAACTAAAACTTCATGAGTTTTCAGTTGTCCATTCTCCTAGTTTCTATTTACAATTGGCTAAAGCTTATCAAATTTGCATTTCACCCTTGTCATTTCAAGCACGGAGACAAAGTATCTTGACATCACATTCGCTACTATATAAAAATAGGTTGTGAAAATGAAAGTCTTTTTATCCTTATAAGTGCTTCACCGGCTAATACCTTACCAAAAATGGCCATGAATCATTGAGTCGGTCGCATAACTGAAACTTCACCAGCTCTCATCCATGTCCATTCTCTGCTCATGTCTCAATCCATCTTTTTTTGTCACAGTAATCCAGGGTTGTTTCCTTTCTCTTTCCATCTGAATAGCCATGTAAGAAGAGAGAGAGAGAGCAATGTGGATGATTATTTAGACAAAGATGATTATAAGTATCAAGCTTTTATCATTTTGATCAACCTCATCCCTTTTTTAGCACTTCAAAAATCTGGAAGCTCAGACAGATAAATAGGGTTTGTATCAAAGTATCTTCCATTAAACTATATTTAATTTAAATAATAATTAACATTAATGTAATTATGTAAATATTGTATTAATATATTAAAATTTAGAAAATATATTTAAATTATATCAAGTATGTATCTTCCATTAGCCTAAAATATAGGCATGCTACTCCTACAATATAAGCATGCAAAAATCTATTATTTTCATATTAATTACAATGTTATTATATCTATTTAGTTTTAAATTTTTAAAATTTAAAATTTAAAATAAATTTATATGTTATTATTATGAGCCAACATGTCACATGTTTATGTTTTAATTTTATAGTACATTAAATATTATTACGCCGAGAGGCATAACCCTACAATGGCACGGGCTCCTATAAGAGGTCGACATATCCGTAAAAAAAATCCAAAAAATTAGGAATCTTAAAAAAATAGAATATTTCTTCAAAATTCTTTTCTAAAAATCAAAAAAGATATAGTATATTATATTTGATAATAGTATAATACATATTACATATTATAATAATTAAGAAATCTTCAAAAGAAGAATATCTCTTCAAAATTCTTTTTCAAAAATAAAAAAAGATATAATATTATTTTCTCTATACAGTCTAGAAATCTAAAATATATAGCTTTACATTTTTCTTTAGGTATGTTGCATTCATGTAAATTAATTTGCTACACACTATGACTAAGATTTCTTACGCAATAAAACAATACAAATTATTCATTTGGTACACATTCGTTTGATACTTTTGGAACATATTCATTTGATAATTGTTAGTCTTATCTCCCGTAGAGCTATCAGAGTAGTTGAAAAACCAGCGGACTGCCATTTTCTCTATATAGCAAACATAGCTCTTTACCTTTTTCCTTAGGTGTTTCGCATTCATGTAACTTAAATTGCTACATTCTATGACTAATCTTGCAAAACAATACAAATGATTAGTTTGGAACATATTCGTCTGATACTTTTGGAACATGTTTGTTTGAAAACTATTTGTCTTCTCCTTCGTAATGGCCATCTTTACAGAACTCTTCAACTCTTCACGGGCTTTCCTTCTACACTTCCACTATGTAGGTGCTTTGTCCCTTTATGTTACCATGTGACTAAGTTTTCAATTTGGTCTATCATTTACGTCGAGCTATTTACAATCTGAATCTTCAAATTATAATAGTTATTAATCTTAAACATCCACTTAGATAATAATATAATACATATTATTTTCTAAAAATCAATAAAATATATAATATATTATATTAGATAATAATATAATACATATTATATATTACAATAATTAAGAAATTTTTCATTTTTATACACATTAGTAAAACTTACATTTATTTTTTTTAAATCTAGAAAACAATAATTACAATATTATAATGACAAGTACTAACTACTACGTGGCACTTGTTAATATTGAAATTTAAAATATCAAAAAAAAAAAAATTACAATTAATTTATTTTAATGATTATTCTTAAATTTATTTTAAAAATACTTTTATAATATTTTTAAAATAATATTATTTTATAAATCTTAATTATACAATTATTAAATATTATTTTATAAATCTTAAATATACAATTATAAAATCAATATAATTTGTATTTATTATACATAAATTTAAAATTAAAACACATATGTTATTATTATATTTATTTTATTTTCAAACTATTTTTTTTTTATAAAATTAATATAAGTTAAATTATTAAAAAAATTATCATTGCATGTTTATATTTTCACTTTTTCTAATACAATAAATAATTATAATTTTAAAAACATCAAAATTTATAAATGCATGTATCAAATAACTTTCACCATTATACATCACATAGGAAACTTTAAGCATATTCCTTAATGAACTCATGTCACTTGAATATTATGAAAGGCCCTTAAATTTCTTGATTTAAAGTCATAGTTTCCATCTACAATTGGCTAAAGCTGATCAAATTTACATTTCACCCTTGTCATTTAAAGCACAAGCAACAAAGTGGCCTAACATCCAAGTTGCTTTTGTAAAAATATGGGCTATGAAAGTGAAAGTATTTTTGTCCTTAGAAGTCTACTATTTAAAATCTTTCCAAATGAGTTCAACCAATATTCAATAAATGTAAGCCTCAAAAACTTACTTAAACGACCATGACGCATTTCAGTCAATCACAATCTATTTGTGTAAAAAGGGATGGAAAACCTAAAACTTCACGAGTTGTCACCTATCCATTCTCCTAGTTTATATTTACAATTGGCTAAAGTTGATCAAATTTGCATTTCACCCTTGTCATTTCAAGCATAGAGACAAAGTGGTTTGACATCACAACCGCTACTATATAAAAATAAGCTGTGAAAATGAAAGTCTTTTTTGTCCTTATAAGTGCTTCACTAGCTAATAACTTGCCAAAAATAGCCATGAATCATTTGAGTCAGTCGCATAACCGAAACTTCACTGGCTCTCACATGTCCATTCTCCACCCATGTCTCAATCCAACTTTTTTTGTCACAATAATCCAAGGTTTTTTCCTTTCTCTTTCCATTTGAATAGCCATATAAGAAGCGATAGAACAATGTGGATGATTATTTAGATAGAGATGATTATAAGTATCAGGATTTTATCCTTTTGATCAAACTCATCCCTTTTTGAGCACTTCAAAAATCTAGAGGCTCGGATGGATAAACAAGGTTTGTATCAAATGTATCTTCCATTAAACTATATTTAATTTAAATAATAATTAACATTAATGTAATTATGTAAATATTGTATTAATATATTAAAATTTAGAAAATATATTTAAATTATATCAAATATATATCTTCCATTAACCTAAAATATAGGCATGCTACTCCAACAATATAAGCATGCAAAAATCTATTATTTTCATACTAATTACAATGTTATTATATTTATTTAGTTTTGAATTTTTAAAATTTAAAATTTAAAATAAATTCATATGTTATTATTATTATGAGCCAACATATCACATGTTTATGTTTTAATTTTATAGTACATTAAATATTATTATGCCGAGAGGCGTAACCCTACAATGGCACAGGCTCCTATAAGAGGTGAGCACATCTGTAAAAAAAATCCAAAAATTTAGGAATCTTAAAAAAATAGAATATTTCTTCAAAATTATTTTCTAAAAATCAAAAAATATATATATTATATTAGATAATAGTATAATACATATTATATATTATAATAATTAAGAAATCTTCAAAGAAG
>VDFB02037383.1:0-12649 GCA_007258455.2 Sequoia sempervirens
ATAGAAAAACATCTCTCGGACACTGAGAGGTTATCATAAAATAAATAGTAAATCACTAGCGGAACAAGCACTAATGAAACAATAATGTTGAAGAGACATCGACATGTCGAGGAGAGAAGCAAAGAAGTCTCTTCGACACTCAAGGAGCAAAGTATCGACAAGACACATAAATATTGAACAGACATTGGATGAGGTCTCATCGACATCCTAAAAATGATATGTCGAGGAGACACAAAGATATCGAGAAGACATTATCAAAAGTTTCCCTGACATTCTGGCACAAAATATCGATGAGACTAAGGGACGTTGGAGAGAGGTGACCTCGGGTCTCCCCGACATAACAAAGTCACATAGACATCATCAGCAACTATTACCGCCGAGGAAAGAAATAAAGACATGTCGAGGAGACATAAGCTTGTCTATAAGAGAAATCCACTAGTCTCATCGAAAAAAAAGAAAATCATCAAGGAGCAAACTAAGAAGTAAATATCGAAGAGACATTGCGATATCGATGAGAGAAGCCTGAATGTCTCTTAGACATTTCTCAAAAGATGGCCAAGGATAGTGAAGAGAGATATAGACATTGTGATCACATTCTCATTGACAAAATATGAAATAATTGTCACTTGATTAATTTGATGGATTAAGTCATCAAAGAGACAATTGCCATTAATACGCAAGTTTTATAGGAAGGTGGTGTGAGTGCCATTTATGAACCAGAGTTGGCTTAAGCATGCTAAAATTTGATAAAAGAAACCTCTAAGAAACAAAAATTCACTAGATGTGGCTAAGCATCCAAAGGACGAAGTTGGACGAAAGCAAGCAGCTCAGAAATTATTGCATTCACTCAAGTAAGTACACCTTGGCTCAGCTGAACATAAATTTTTGAATATAGCTTGAAGTACAACATTGTTAGGGTTAGAATGGATAAAACCCCAAAAAAGACAAGAGAAAAAAGGAAAAAAACTGAAACTAGACCTCTCAGTCAAGACTTAATAGATCAGTGTCCGGGGTTTGGGCCTAAAGCATGAAGAATTGCTCAATTAAACCCATCATGTGAGACCCTAGTAGACAAGCATAAGAATTTGGGAGATGTATGGACTCCACATAGAGGCTACGATTTGTTCATATATCATTATAGGAAGAAATACAAATATAGCCCAGTCTCGAACCCATGGAATTTGAATTTAGGGAAGCTAGTAATGCCAAATGTTTTTGTGAACATAGAGTTAATTAGAGCATTGGAAAATAATTATAATCCCAAAACAAGGGAAATTCATTTGCATGATGGGTCATAGTTTATGATCATAACGAGGGATTATATTTGCATGGTTTTCCAATTGGACACTTCTTTGGAAAGGAAATTGTGGCTAAGAGACTTGTTGGAGGAGTATCGCTCTATGGATACAAGTTACAAGAGGTGGAAGTTGCCTCTGCATAGACCCAAGGGTCTAGGATATCAACCTATGAGGTTTTCTAGCAATGAAAAGCCCCCATTTTCTATAGAATTTTTTGAAGAATATTATCAGTACACATACTATTTAGTTGACCAAGTGTTGGGAATTGAGGCCCCTACCAACATGAGTATAGCTCCTATGGTTCTGGCTGCGGACATTCAGAGTCAAGATGTTAGGCCCTATGATTATGAAGAGTATCTATCGGAGGCAATTTATAGTGCTCTTAATGCTATTAAGAATAATAGTGAAGCTATCAATTTCAAGCACTATTCACTTCTTATGCATATGATACTATATGAGGGCCAGGTGATGGGAATCTGGGGAGAAGAATTAAGAGTAAAATATCTGGATAGCAATGGTAATTCAAGACCAGTGAAAATGTGGACATTAGTCTGGGATAGTAGATGTGGGACATTGCATTACTTATACTTTGAGGAGCATTTTTTTAAACCCTTGTATAAATTGCTTGGCTGTAAATGTGATTATAATCTATCCCCCGAAAGTATAGAGGTTTCTTTGACCAAAGGAGAAAGGCCATGATGGAAAGATAAACCACAATTGGGGAGACTGGTACGCTTTTTCAAATTGTAATTTCATTAGGGTGTATGGATTTGAGGCAGAACCATATTTGTTGCCTAAGAGTGTGCCAGATAGAGATGCTTATCTTGAGATTATAATACAATTGTCTTATTCATCCTTTATGCATTTGAAAAGATTTGGAAGATAGACATTCATGCCTTCTACTTTGTGCTTTGGTGATTTCACCATTATTTTTGAATCAAGGTATGACTTGGTTGGAAGCAAGTTAAATTATTATGGCTTGCCAGTTGGAAATTACAGGAAGAATTTTGACCTTGAGCACCTTATAAGTGATGCCAAAATTTCCCAAAAACTGAAAGGATATGAGCATAAGTTTGATGTTGATGATGTTGTCTGGAATTGTGAGGATAGTTAGGTGATCATGAGAGAAAATACATACAATAGGATTGTTATGGTTGAGGCTTGGAGATTGAAAACTAGCCCATCTTATGTAGAAGCTTTTTATGAAATTCAGGACCCCATGGAGAGAGTTGAATAGTTGCTTCTGCATGAAGAAGAGATAATAAAGGATGTACCTCTGGTGGCGTTTGAGAGAAGAAGAAATGTTGGCTCTTCAAGGCAAGTATAAAATGTAGCACCATTAGACCATTTGTCACCTCAGCCTACTCCAGAGGTAATATTTTCAGTTAATACACCAATCATGGTAGAAGATGATGTTGAAGAGGAGGATGAAGTCACACAGATCAATACTCTTGTCATTCCTCCATATGAAATCCCACTAGAAAGGATTGTAGTAAAATTTGAAGCTTCTGATGGGCTATTTGATGATGTGAGTCATCAAGCCAGTCAAGAGTTCATTGCAGATGATTCCTTTGTCTAGACTCTTGAATTTAAAGCTTTCATATATGAATATAAAGGGAAGGTGGTAAGGGAAAGGTTGAAGGACATTGACCCTGAGAAGGAAGCATATGCTTTAAAAGAACTTCAACATGAAATTGATAGAGAAATGAAACATATGACTGCTGAGAGAGGAAGGGCATTGTTGAAAGAGGTTGGGGTTATGCTCCTTCCATGATGGGATATCAGCTCGGCCATTGTATTTGATAGTTTTCAGAAGAGAAAAAAAAAACGTTGCACTTAACAGAAGAAGTTGGTGACAATATCTACACTAGATTAGGATTTAATCCTAAAAATACTACCTTGCAGATATGGGCACTCTATCCATCAGGGAAAAAGCATTCCCTAGTTGATCATGATCATATTTTTGGACATCTTTTGGTGCAAAGAGTAGGAGAAACAGATCCCATGGAAACTATCAATTTGAATGTGAATGTGGCCAAATTCACAAAGGCTCAAATTCAGAAACTGGTAAGGGATAACCAAGGGTTGATAGAAGAAAATGAAAGGTTGAAACAAGAGTTGATCAACTACAGGGATAGACTACCTTCTTCTTCTCCAGGCCTCTATTCTCCACTGGTTGAACATGAAAGGAAAGTGCTTGAGGCAATGTCAGAAACAACATATTGGAAAAGAAGGCATGAGAAAGTGTAGAAGGAACAAGAAGAGTTAAAGGGAAAACTCAAAACCACTACCCTTGAGATGGCATAAGAAATAGTCTACATGAGATTCGAAGACATGTACAAACATGTTGAACAAGTTTGGAAAATTCATGATAAAAAATATGTAGCATTACTGGAAAACACCAGATTGAGTGATAGGATGAAGGAGGTAGAGTCTCAGATCATTGAAAAGAAAGAAGATAACTCTGTTATGCTACAAGAATACCAGGAACTCATGAAAGCTCATAGGGACTTCCACAATATCCTGACACAGGAGTTGAGTGATTTCAGTCAGCCACTAAGTATGGCCTTACCCAATTTCTTTGAAGAAACATAATTGAAAGATCAGGATACATGGAAGCACGAAATTGCCAACTATCTACCAGTTATTCTTGATGTGATTAATGATGAAGAGGAAGTGCTTAAGAGGACGCACTAGCAACTTGGGAGAATCTCTGAATTGGAGTATGCTATGAAAGAAATCATACATAATGTAAAAAATCATGCTAAAAGTGGGTGTGTGGAGCATTTGTCAAAGGTCAACTTGTTCATTTCACGGGTCAAGTAAGAGAGGAGTGACAGGGGCTAGAGTTTGATAGTTTTGGATGCAAAATCATGGTACACGATTCTTGAATAGGTCTTAGATGACCACGGTCACTTGTCAAAGATTAGCGAACTATAGTGCATCCACTAGCAAACTCTTAATGTTTTTATGTTTATTCTAATTATGTTTTAGTTATGAAACAATGTGACTTTTTGTAACAGGCCTGAAGCTTGTTGCTTCCCATACAAATAGGGAAACCATGGCCCAATTTTGAGATATCATATCATCATCATCACATTCCATTCCATTAGAGTAGGCATTAGTAAGAAAATAGATTGCATAATTCGCCCATCCATACCATATTTTGAAGACTTTTGTTATAATGCTTATATTTTGAAGTAATACAATGGAGCAAACCATTCATAAATTGTAATCCATTTTTAGTGTTCAATTACTGTGTTGATTTTAATGCTCATTTATTACTTTGTTGTCTCCAAAGTGGTATGTTCAAGTTATTTAAATCTATCTTATTTATCATAGTACATTTGATGTTACTGTGTGAAAGAGTTGATTGGTTTCTAGGTTGATGTGAATTAAAATCCTTTCTGATAGTTTACTTTAATTGGTCTCTGCCTAGGGTTAAAATCCTTTTAAAGTTGTTTTGATTGGTTTCCATTAACTCAAGAATTAAAAATCCTTTCATACTTTCACAGTAGCTTGAGGAGATATCATTGGGATTATTAAAGAACACTATGATAAACATACTTGCACGTTTGCACAAGGTGCAAACATCTCAAGTGCCCAGTAACTCGAGTTAAACTAAACAATATGATTACCTATCTTACAACTCTGTATCCATTCCATTAATCACCATTCACTCATCCACTCCATTCACCCAATAGGAGTAGGTACTGGTCATACTTAGGATATTGCATACAAAATACAACTCACAATCTTAAATTTTCAACTTCTTTCAATAGGAATTAGATATCAAAGCTCTGCATCTACTCCACCTTCACATTCCATAGTGAGTAGGTTGCTCAATCTAGGAACTATATCCAATTGTAAATCTACCTGATTGTTCAATTATACCTGCCTAGGTCTGGAAGACCCTAAAGAGAAGAAGGTAATTAGTCTTGTTTACCTTGTTCGTGGGCCAAAGGTGTATTAAGGGATTGGAACCCCTTATGGTTTAAAAACCTAGACTTTTGAGACCTAACATATGTCATTAACTAAAAATAGGAACAACATTATTTGACAAAAATATTCATAACATTATTTACATACATATGATTAAAATTAATAAAACTTATCCTTTAATGAAATTTGATAACTAAGTAAGTACCACTAATGTTTCATAAAATTAAAGGTCCTGTTGGAGCCAAAAATCCACCTTGGTTATTTTGTATACTTCTGTTTTCACCCATCTTCCCACACTCACCATATGTCCCATCTCCATTTCATAATTGTTGACACTAATATAAACCACCAAATAAGGCCCTTGGTCATAACACTAAAGTGAATTCCATGTCTGAAGTGTTCCCATAGCAGCATATGGCATGTCTCCAAGACAATGCTATATTGAAGAGAGACTCACCATAGTCTCTTCAACATGAAAAAAAAGGGTTGTTGTGAAATGTAGATGAGACTTCCAAATTTCCAAGATACATATTCAAATGTCTTCTCGCCAGCCTAAAGAATGATATGTCTAAGAGACTTGGAAATTTCAAGGAGAAAATCTAACATGTCCCATCTGGTAGTGCTGCTGAAAATTTGAAAAAATCCTAGCAAAATTTTTCCTCTTGAGGTTTTCTACCTTCTATGTCCATGAGTAGGGTTTAAGGTTTTAGTTCAAAAACCCTCGCTTCATAGTAATCAATCTTAAACCTCCATCCTCGTAATTTCGTGTTGACCTACTACATCTGGTTATCGGTCGTTTAAGTCATGAGTTGAACCATTAAAATCATTCTTTGTACCGACCTTGAGTCCTAAGTTAGTCAATCATCACGTATGGTTAATCCTTTAAATGCTCCCTATAGTCGAGCCATAATATTTTTCAATTGACTTACGTTTAAGTCATCTTCCTGAGGGTCAAATTGTCACTGGCCTAGTCATGGCCCCATTTGGACTAATTTTATCGCGTGTGAATGTTGGGAGATCCTCCGATCAAGATAATTGATCTGGGTCGTTCCCCGCTAGCTCACAAGTTTCAAAGGGTGGCTTGTTAAACGTCGTGTGGTCTGCGAGATGTTGATGCGTGTACAACTATGAGTGTGGGGCCTAGTCTCCACTTCATCCATCTGACATCCTCAGTATTGTAATCAACAGTTATGATGTGACGGTAGGGTCAATCACTTCCTTTCCCCCCATCTTGTAGGATTAAGTTGTGGGTTGGTTAAAAGCTGTGAGGTCTGCGAGAAGCTGCCACATGTTTTATTCAGTCACAGGGAAACAAGGAAAGGTGGAGCCCACAAAAAATTGAATGATAACCTATTTGGAAAGGTTTTATTGGCCAGTGGAATGATGTGTGACAACGATTGGAATTCAAACTTAATTGAATTGATCTAAGTCATCCAAAAGGCCATCTTGACGGGAGATCAATGACGAATATTCAAAACTAAGAAGTTCGATCATTGCAACCATTCTTGCTTCATGCGAGTGAGTAGTAATGGTGGAAGTGACTTCTAAAACTACATTTTTTCCCAAATTGGATGTAGATGATTGGTCTCGCATAATTAAGAGTTGCAAACACGTCTAGAGTGTATGGGAAATTGAGAGAGGCTATTTGCAGAGTTTGGCACGGTCGGCATTAGGGTTTCTCATGGGTAAAAGTCGTAAGTAAAGTAAACATAGTTTTTATGCTTTATTCAAATTTCCTATACTGGAGTTGGTTCTCACTACGTTTCTTGTCAAATGAGTTTCCATGCTTTATTTTAATTGCTTTATTTAGGGTTATTTTATCTTTAAAAGGTCATAATTCTGTGGCACCTTTTATAATTTGTGTTTGAGTTGAGCCCTAGGTTTGAATTGTGAATCCAATTACTGAAACCTTTTGTGTTGAAAACCCTAACTTGGCCTAAGTTTTCCCCACTGCTAATGGCACCCAAAGCACAAACTCCACCTTTGCAACTCAATCCAGACTACTATATGAGGATGTAATAGATTTACTGAAACCCTCCACAAATAAAAAGGTCGAGGGAAGAATGTTGTTTCATGGCCCAACAGTCAAGGAGGGGGTACTTGATAGACAATGTTTTATCAAAGATGTAAAAGTACCTTATAGTGGATGGCAGTTATTTCAGCATTGGTTTGGGAATAGAAATCCTGGGGTTCTTCTTTGCAACCCTTGGAGACTAGACATGGGAAAACTAGTTGTCCCCAATGTATATATGGATGTTGATTTGTTGAAGGACATTGCTTCAAGGTATGACCTGGTTTCAAGGGTAATCAGAACATTTGATGGGAAGGATATGGTGAGGATAACCAAAGAAGAAATTGCAAGAGTTTTCCAGTTGCGGGAATGGAACACTATTATGGTGCCTCTTGATATGGATGTCATTAGAAAGGAGTATGAGAACACCAAAGTGTTGATCAGGATGAGAATGTTACCTACACATACTACTAGCATAGGTACTAGGAAAAATAGATAACAAATAAGGATTGGTAAAGATGAGTTAGAACCTTTCCCAATGAGGTATTTTACAAGTTACTTCAAGAAGACTATATATTCATTCTGCCAAATTATTGGTTTCTCTCCACCTGAAACACTGTGAAAGGAATATAGTTACTCGGCAACACATATAAATCATCCAGCCTTCAACATTGTCTATGACGACGCCACATATTTGGTAGATAATATCCATAAAGGCCTAGTTGAATTGAAAGGAGGAAAGAATTGGGTGAAATTTTGGTGGTATTCCCTATTGATGCATATGTTTTTATTTAAATGCGAAAATAATTTTGAGAGGGATATGACATTGAGAAAGAAGGGGGATGGTATTGATTTTCGTGTCCAATGTTGGACTCAGATTCTTGATAAGGATGACTAGAAATATAGCTATGTGGTGTTCCAAAATGCTTTCACATCAAAATTGAGAAGATATCTGTTTTATGACCCACCAAAAATTCCTAAGGAAATACATGAGTTCTTGAGGCCTATGGAGAAGAGAACTGATTTGAATTTGGGTCATAATTGGGGAGATTTAATCTTATACCTAGATTCCACAATCTTTAGAGTTTATGGCACTAATATAGACCCATTTTTCTTTCCAAGAGACGTGCCATTGAGGATTGGGTTTCTTGAAGTCATAAGGAAATTGGGAGCCTCCCAAGTAGCACACCTTCCTGATACAACAAAGAAGGACTCATTTTTCCTAGAATGGACTATGTTTGCTGACTTTGTTATAGTAAAGGGAGCATGGAAAGAGTTGTTACATCTGCTATCACCATACAAATTGGATCGTATGCGCCCAAGGAATCATGATCCAGAAGGTTTCATTAATGCATTGAGGATGGAGAAAAGGCTTGGTAATTTTGTGCATAATTTCTACTACTTGGAGGATGTAATCAGGAACATTTTTGACTTCCTAGAGAAAGATGAAAGGAAGTCTAAATATCTTTCTTTCAATAAGATGATGGAGAGGTCTCAAAGGAGAGATCTTAAGTATGACCCTATGCCCAATATGCAAAGTACATTCAGTAAGATTATGCATGTTTTGAATAATTTTGAGGATATAGTGGGTATAATGAGAAGACAACAAGTGGTCACAGATAAAGGAAAAGCAGTGGCAACTGAAGAAGACACTAATGTGGTACAGGAAGAGAGGCCTACTTTTATCCAGCCACGCAAACAATCCAGGAAGAAACGAGACACGAAAAGGCATCCTGCTGTAGAAACTTCTCTGAGAATCAGTTCCATCACCTCCAAATGGGTCCCTACTACTGCAGTTGATGTTACAGATCGCACATCCCAAAGAGTCCTCCATTGGGTAGATTGCATAAAAGGAAAAATTTGGGAGTAAGAGGAGTAATTGGTTGATAGATTCCTGAAAAGGGACTGAGTAGATATTGATGCAAAAATAAGACTACCTCATTTTGTTGCACTTTTTGTTTTAGTGATGTACCGCGACTAACACTGAGGAGTTACAACTGCAGAGATCAAAGCCTCTGATTACTTTTGGTATTCCTATCCGATGGCCAGTTGATTATTTTGCACAGAAATCCTCCGTCTGATTTTTGGGTCCCGCGATTTGTTTTGGTGAGAACGCATTGCAGCCGGCTAACGGTTTGGGAAACGGTTTCACCAGATGTTGAGGGCACTTCACTCCTCAGATTTCCGCGATATCGATCCTCACTTCAAAAATATTTTTTTCTTTTTGGTTTGAATTTTTAATTACAGGTATTCTTTTTGGTGAATTAGCAGGTGAAGAAATAGTTTTCAGCCCCATCTTTGACATATACGGGCCTATTTTGGCTTTAATGGGCTTGTTGAGGCGTGTGGGTCGCCAACCAAACCTTGTGGTTGACATGTTAGCATTTTTGAAGGTAAATGTAAGAGTGCATCCAATTAGGCTGACCTAATTGGTGCTTGTGAATACGTTATATATAACAAAATTTTTTGAAGAAGGTGAGAGTGATTTTTTGAAACTGCGAGAAGAGAGCTGAAGTAGTCTGCAGAACATGATGAAATCAATTAATTTAAATTCCAGAATTTTAATTGAGCTTTAATTTTGGAGACTTCAGAAATTCACTTGCGCCTTAAGGTATTATAATACTTCGGTTTCATTTTCTGGTTGAAAGCCATTCAATCATTGTAATTCTGTAGGCAATGGGCCTTTGTTTCTGGAAATGAGTCCTGCCAATGAGCCACCCATTTTTGTAATATTCTATAACCGGTTATGCACCAATATTGTGAGAATGCTGCCTCACCATGGTTTTTCCCATTTTGGGTTTTTCCACATAAACTCAGGTATTCTTTGTGTTTCTCTAATTTTCATATTACATTGAAATGCTTTTATTTATTTCCACCACTATTTTTGCATTAGGAACTAATTGGATCAGGCATCGATCCCGGAAAATTTAAGAAGATACTGATTCACCCCCCCTCTCAGTATCTTGGATCTTTAATAGATATCCTTGTCACTTCTGAGGAGATATAGGAGGGAATGCCCTCTCCCATAAGGGAAGTTACTTCAAGCTCAAGGGAGGATAGCCTTAGACTGGGAAAGGCTGACCTTAGAGGTCTAAATAGTGTAGATGATTTGAGGATTGAGTCCTACAAAGCATTTATGGAAGATGACTCCTTTGTTGAAACAAGTGCATTCAAATATTTTTTATGGAGAGCTAAAGCTCCACAATATGTAGAGAAGGTTACTACTAAGAGGAGCTCACATCTAGAACTCCCTGAAGCTATCATTTAGGAAAATGTAAGGAAGGCTATGAGGGCTGAATTCCAAAATATGACTGCTAAAGAGGGCAAAGAGCTTGTGAAGAAGAGTGGTATATTGTTGTTACCTGAATGGGACATTGTTGATGCTATAGTGCTTGATACTATAAGGAGGTCTGAAAGGCCCCTGCTGTAAACTAAAGAAGAAGCAGAGATGGCACTTCGAGGATCAAAATTTAGTGAAGAATAGGATGCATTAGCATTCTGGTCATTTTGTTTGGGATCCAGGAAGCCGGTAGTCGTTGAACTATCAGATTTTAGTGGACAATTGTTGATAAAGAGAGTCACTGACACCCCAACTTTAGAGGCAGCTACTATGGTTGTGAATGTTGTGAAGTTTACTAAGGAAACAATGGAATACCTCACTCTTGAAAGAGATGAGTATAGGAACAAATATAATAATCTTATAGGTGAATATGATAAGAGTCAACAAAAGGTGGCCATGTTAGAAACTGAGGTAGCATTGTATAAGTAGCAAGTAGAAGTATTAAGAAAGAAAGGTCAAACTAGTTCAAGTCATGCATCATTGACTTCTCCAGCTACACATTCTTAATCCCCCTCACTAGATCAATATTTGGAAATAGTTCCATATAATTTGGAGCAAGAGCCACTCACAATTGAGAGGCCAAGCACATCAGGTACCATCCCATCAGATGATCCTACAAGGGCACAACTCCTCACACAAATTGAAGTGTATAAGAAATTACTTGAGTAGACATAGGACACAGTGTATGAGAACAATTCAAGAATTGTTCATACTATCTTGAAACACCTTAATAGAAAGATTCAAAGTAAATTGAATAGAATTCATGCCAATTACTCATTGATTTTGAGAGAAATAAGGTTATCTCAGAGGGATAAGGAGTTGGCCACCCCACTCCTTAATAAATGGATTCCTAGAGCTGAGAAGTTGAAGCTCATTGTAGTTGGGGGCCAATCAATAGGAAGATAGATACCCAAAGGTTATCCCAACTTATAGATTTGTCAATGAAATTAATGAACAAGGGTTTCAATGGTATATTGCTCCAGTAGAACAAAAAATAAGGGAATTGAAAACTGATTATGACTAGGAAGATTTGTCATTATTTCCAGGCATTCAACAAACTTATGATGAAGTGAAACCCCTGTAGATGTGGAAGAACTAGATGGACAACACCATTGCCTCTCAGGCAAAGCTTATTTGTGAAAAATTCGATATTAATATTCTGTGAATAACACTTTGGAGAAATTGTCTTTTATCATCATATTTTTGGAGGATTTGATAAGGAATCCAATTCAATATGACAAAATATTCTCCATACACGAAGAAGATGGATGAAATCATTGATTTCAATTGGCCATCTGATGCTGAATATGAATAATGGAAGAGAATATTTATTGATCAATTGGGTTTGTAAGTACAGAAAGGGAAACATATATGATTGGTCAAGTATAACACAGGTTTTTCCTTTGAAAGAATAATGTGTAACAAATATATGTTTCTTGATAGCGAGTATTACAAATAAATGTTAATTAGTGATGATATGAGTGTTGACGGGGATGCTGACTCACTTTTTGGCCCTGTCATTTTGTCATTTTTCCTGATGTAACAAATGAGTGACAACAACTTGAAGATTATTCTTTACAACATGTTCCTTTCAAAGGGTCAGTTTCTTCTCACTACAAAGGATAACGATCTTTGTCTCATATGTATTCCCTCCAATGGAAAATGTAAATATAACTGCAATGGTAATGTGTCTTGTAGCGGTCTAATTGGGATGTGACATGTGTACTCTTGGCTTGAAGCTTTTTTTGCTCCCTTTTTTCCATAAAAGGGAATTCAAGGCCATCAGTGCAGGTCTCTTGTTGAATTCTAGAATCGAATGGCGCAATTGAAAAACATAGAGCGAATATGTTAGAAGTCCTTATCTTATGCGTTGAGTCTAGTTAGTAAATTTTGTCAAATGTATGGTTCCTGAGCAAATCTAAATGATAATGCAAGTTTTTGGAGTCTGTAGTCTCTCCAGTTTTACTTTGTACCTGAATTATTAATGAAAACCTTGATCAAAGATCAATTCATTAATCATCATTGTTATTGTACTTTGATGTATGCTTTGATTTTAGC
>VDFB02037384.1:0-12940 GCA_007258455.2 Sequoia sempervirens
CAACAAACAACAACAACAAGCCTTACTAGCTTAGCAGTATGCCCAACAACAATAACAACCAGGTTCCTACTATAATCCTCATCAGAACATCATCAATACAAACGCATTAGGAACATATACATCAACACCACAATCACCTTCACAAAATTTCACACCACCATACACCCCATACAACACATCATCATATCAAAATCAAGCATACAACCCATTCATTATCCCAACATATGTTCCTCCACCAAACCCACAAGACGATCTAGCATCCCAACTTAATGTGCTATCACAAGAAATGCAAGATCTTCGGATGGGCAAGAGAAAGAAACCCCATACACAAAATCTATGTCCCTATCTATTCGATCAAAACATCGCAATGGTACCATTTCCTTCCATCTTTGAAATTCCCAAATTTGATAAATTCAAAAGGAGAAGAAGTCATGTGGACCATGTCAAAGAGTTCAATGTCATGTGTATGGATTTTGCCTACAACGATTCTTATTTAATTTTCCTCTTCCCTCGAAGTTTAACAGGTCCTGCAATGGACTAGTTTTCTCAACTACCTCTCAGTATCAAAACTTTCCAAGAAATCACTGATAAAATTCATAGATCACTTCTCCTTTAACCTTGAAATGGACACCAATCTAGAAGAATTATATACCCTTGGACAAAACAAAGGATAATCTTTTGATAATTTCTTGCAATGGTGGAGACAAAGATCTAGTAAGAGAAAGTGGCCTCTTCCTAATGAACAACAAGTAGGGATAGTCATAGCAAATCTAGATCTAGATCTATCCTTCCACTTGAAAATGTAATGCATCACATCTTATGATGAGCTTTTCCCCAAAGCTCTTAACATCAAGAGAGCTCTAATATCACAAGGAAACATTCAAGCTTACAAAGACAACTACCCATCAACTAGTTCAAATGACAAGCCTCATGTCTACGCTAAAAAAAAATGTAACACATGATGGTGTTGTAGATTCTAAGGTGGTCCTAAGTTCTCCTAGACCAAACAAAAATCAAGTTGCTAACATTCAACTAATTGTGCAACAAACAACACCCCTCAGAACAATCGGATCAACAACACCAAATCGCAACAAAGGCGAACCCCTAACAAGAAAAACTATCCTAAACACAAGTACACACAGTTCTTGGAACCCATCAAAACCATCAAGAAGAAGTTGGTAGAGTCAAACCTGATAACACTTCCAACTTTGAAAACTACCAAGAACCACAGGCAAAGCCATCTTGGTACAACGAAAATGATCTTTATGACTTTCATAAAATCAAAGGACACAAAATGGAAAATTGCATGAGGCTCAAAAACATTATCCAAGATCTAATAGAGAATGACACCATATTTGTTGAGGTACCAGTTGGGAATCAAGATCTTAAGATATACAAGAACCCCATGCCAGATCATAGCAAAGGGAACAACAAGGGAAAAGCTAAGGATTACACAAACATGCAGCATACCTATTCTAATGTAGTCACTTCTTGTGATAGTGTCATCACTGTTGTCACCATCAAAGGGCCTAGTGTGGAGTGTGGAGTCACCACACAACATGAAAAATCATCATCCAGGGAGTCTTATCTCAATCTAGGGCATAGCCTATGTTGCAAACATCAAATCCCAGTAAGTACAATCTCCTAGATCAGCTTAAGAAGACCCCCACATAGATATCAATCTTAGAACTATTAAGGCTATCCCCCACGCATAGGGAAATCCTAGAGAAAGCTTTATCAAAATCATCTGTCCCCGAGGATATTGATAAAGATCAGTTTCAAGCTATGGTATGGCATATCGCTAATCATCTTCTCACCTTCTTAGAACAAGACCTACCATCACATCCATCTCATAACCGTGTTTTACACCTTAAGGTCATTATTCATAAGAATAAGGTCAAGAGAGTCTTAGTAGATGGAGGTGTTGGTCTAAACATTTGTACCCTTCATTCGATCAAGAACCTGGGCTATTCAAAGGATACTATTGAGAAAGCAAAGAGTACCACCATCAGAGCATATGACGACCAAGAGCGAGTATCACAAGGCATCATTGCACTACCCATCCAAGTGGGACCCATCATTGTAGAAACTACATGCCAAGTGTTAGACCTTGATTTTCCCTACAACATCCTACTTGTCCAATCATGGATCCATGCCCTAAAAGTCATAGCCTTGACCTATCATCAATGTGTAAAGTTTCCCTTCGAGGACAGAGAAATTACCATCCATGGAGATCCTGAGCCTTTTTATTACTGCAAGAATATTGAGGCTAAATTCTATAAGATCCCCCAAATACCCAAGAATGACGAGGGGCCTACACTATCTACCTCCTTTTTTGACCCATCATCCCTTGCATCAACCTCAAAAATAGAAACACCCATTATGCAGAGTATACCCGACATCAAAGCAATGATCCAAGATGATGGTTGTGGAAACTATAAGCTAATGAAGAATACCTTTGTCTTAGGAGAGCTACCTCTTTCTCCTCAATCCCATCGGAAACCCACAACTAACAACAAAGAGGTTGAAACAATCAAGATGTCAGCTACTACCTTCACCAAGTGGGGGGATTTGAACCAGGAAGATATCAATGAGGAAGATGTCTCTAAACTACTCTATTAGGATGAACGACCTGTCCCCGCTCTTCCCATGGAAGATGACAATAAAGTCTTGCAGCTAATGAAGGGAATGGGTTATAACAAAAATGAGAAACTAGGAAATAATGATAATGGTTTGCTACAGCCCCTCATTCCTGAGAAGTTCCTAAATAATCTTGGCCTAGGTTGTACTACTAGCAAGGTCACCCTTATTGACAAAGGTACTTCCACTAAACGAGCTGAGGCTTCCTCTTGGTTACCTACATCGCGTGACATGACCTTAGATGGCTTACCCCTTAATGTTTCTGACCTATTTGAGAAAAACTCCCTCTTCATGATATCCATAACACCCTTCACTCTGAGCAATCAACCGACTGAAATACACCTAGTATACGCACAACTTATTAACCTAGACCAACAAGGACCATCGATTCTTGATTTATTCAAAAATGATGAAACGATCTCAAAATTCATGGGACTCTAGGGAAACTTTTACCATGAGCAGATCACAAAGTAGGTTTTGACATAGAGCTAGACATAGGGGTGTATTATGGGGTGATGATTGAATCCTTTAGTCGCAAAATTGACGAAATGCAACTAACATGCAAATCTTTGAGTGAAAACCACACCGTGGCATTTTTTGAACCTAAAATAGTAAAAATCAAGGACGTATCCAAGGGTGAAAACCTCTCTGAGGTGCCCAAGGATGAGGAATTAAATCTCCCCCTTAGTGCAATGCATCTAGAGAAGTTATCAGTACTAGCAGAAAAATCCACTCTAACAGAAGAAGCACCCAAGATCACTTTCTATGTTGAATCCCTACTAGATGAAGAATAGAAGAACCTAGCAGCATTCCTCAAAAAGCGAAGAGCTAACTTTGCATGGTCATACATAGATATGCCAGGACTCAATCTAGAAGTAGTAGAGCATCACTTAGCAATCTATCCAAAAGCTAAGCTAGTAAAGCATAAATTAAGATGCACCCTCAAATAGCACTCTTGGTGAAACTGGAGTTACAAAAGCTTTTTGTCGTTGGATTCATCCAACCAATAGATTATCCTGAGTGGGTTTCAAACCTAGTACCAGTCTCAAAACCCACTGGGGGCATCAAAATACACACATATTTTAGAAACTTAAGCAAGGCATGCCCAAAGGATGATTTCCCTCTTCCTAACGGATCTCATTGTGGACTTAACAAATGGGCATGAAATGTTGTCACTCATGGATGGTTTTTCAAGCTATAATCAAATCATGATCGCCAAGGAGGATCAACATAAAATTGCATTTTCCTGTCCATGGGGAACCTATTGTTGGAACGTAATGTCATTCAGGCTAAAAAAATGCAGGAGCAACCTATCAAAGAACAATGACCCTCATCTTTCATGACATGATCCACAAAACAGTCAAAGATTATGTGGATGATATTTTGGCCAAATCAAGGAAAAGGAATGAACACATAGAAGTCTTAGGACTCATCTTCCACAAACTTGAAGAGTATAATGTAGGGTTGAATCCAAAAAAGTGTGTCTTTGGGGTTACATCAAGGAAAATTCTTGGCTATATTGTCTCACAAAGAGGGATAGAAATTGATCCAGGAAAAGTAAAATCCATCCTAGACATGGAACCACCATAAACACTGAAATAGATGAGAGGATTATAAGGAAGATTGCAGTCCATTAGAAGGTTCATAATGCAACTATCAAACAAAATCCATCCTTTCTCACATCTTCTACATAAAGGAATAATTTACAAGTGGGATGAGAAGTGTGATAAAGCTTTCCAATAGATCAAAGGCTACTTATTGACACCACCAGTGCTCATGTTGTTGATACCAAACAAACCACTGATCCTGTATATCTCAGCAACATCAACAGCACTAGGTACTCTTTTGGCACAACATGATGAAAAAAAAAGGAAAGGGCTATCTATTATATCAACAAGACCTTGGTGGGCTATGAAATGAACTATTCATCCATTGAGAAAGCATGCTTATCAGTAGTTTTTTCTTCACAAAATTTTAGATACTACATGTTTTCACATCAAATCAAACTTATTGCAAATATCAACTCATTGAAATACATGTTATCCAAAGCAACTCTCACTGGGAAAATGGCCAAATGGGTAATGATCTTAAATGAGTTTGACATAGAGTACATGGAATGCAAGGCAATCAAAGGAAAGTGATCGCAGACCAAATAGTAGACACAACTATCTATGCTGAGAACCCCTTGATATCTGGATTCCCTAATGAATCGATGTTCCTTATCAATCTCACAAATCAGAGGAAAATATACTTTAATGGATCATTCACCCAACATGGATAAGGGGTGGGTATTCTTTTCATCACCCCTCAAGGATATTGCATCCCAAAGTCATACAAGCTATCATTTCCATGTACTAATAATATTTTTGAGTACGAAGCCCTAATCATAGGTCTAAGGATAATAGTTTGATGGCAGATATAAGAAATGAAAGTCTATGGATACTCAGAGCTAGTTATCAACCAAGTCAATGACGACTATCAAACCAAGGATGACAAGCTTACTCCTTACAAGAAGATGGTAGAGAATCTCAAATACATTTACATTGATATAACTTTTAATCAGATCCCTCACATGAACAACCAAATAGTAGATGCCATGGCAACAATCAGATCACTGTTAGACATGTTGAACAACATCCTCCAATGTGAGTTCTTGGTAGAACAATTTCTCATACCAACTTTTGAAATCCCTAAATCTGAATCTGCATGTGTCATTGTTGGTCCTGGATTCCCATGGTATCATGACATATTCATCTACCTTAGCAGAGGAACCCTCCCATCTGATATCACTTCTAACCTTAAAAAGACCTTTTTCAAGAAGGCATCCTGATTCATGATCCTAGGTGATACCCTTTATCGTTGAAGCATTGAAGGGACATTACTAAAATGTCTTAACCAAGCAGAAGCCTTAACTACTTTAACACAAGTACACAATGGCATATGTGGTTCCCATTTGATGCCGAGTAGGGAGGAAAACTTCAAACAATCATAATTGGATCAAATTCAAACAATCTTTCAATCACAAAAACTTCAACTTGGTGTTCAACTCACCAATCACTTATATTTCCTTATATTCCAACTAGTGGAATTTAAGCATATCTTCCTCAACACTCCTCAAACCCACAAAAGGATGAGCATCCTAGATACCCTTTTGGGCACATTTCAACATATCTCACTTCCAGGTATAACTCCTTTGTAACAAACCACCCCAAATTTTGCTACTACATTGTCCTTGAACCCTAAATAGGTCACTTTTCCAAAGCAACTACCACATAATATTTTCCCCAACCACAAAAATTCATCCCCTAACCTCAACTAGGTCACAAACACCCTGATTCAACAACTTTTATCAGGAGGAAGGCCTACAAAGTCATCAAACCATCAAAACCCTTATTTTGACTAGTTTCAAGAGGGTTTATTGAAACTCATCACTCTCAACCTTATTTCACCTTGTCAACACCTCAGACACATCATGCTAAGTTTTCACAAGCTTAATAAACCAACTCCCATCCTTTCTCAATGCATTTTCATCAAACTCTACTCTCTAACCATCCATTTAAGGCAAAAACTCATGAAATACCAATTAGGGCAACACCAAAAACCTATCAAACTCTACTCCCTGCTCCTAAAACCCCCATGGACATCTAAACCTACCCTAATTCACCCATTCCACCAAGTTTCAAGTAATTCTATCGGTGGAATGGGTGATAAAAGCATTTTGTTCACCCTCAAACCCTCAAACAAGGGTTTACAGATTGTCCACAGTAAAAAGGCTTGTAAAATGCTTCAAACACTATGGAATTCAATCAAATCAAAACCAAAATGATGTTATCTCATGCCTCCATCGAATTCAAAAGCTTTTAGAACAATATGCCTCTATATGGAACCGTACAAATCTTGGGAGCAGCAGAAAACATAGAAAATGCTCAGGAAAACAAAGTTTCAAATGTTGCTTGATCACCAAATTACATCAGAAGACTTCCTCGAAGGTTTCTAGGCCAATTTAAACTTTTCCAACCAAAAAAAAATGGTTGCAAACTACTTTTTGAATATATGACTCTTCAACTTCCACCTATGACCAAAAATGCAAAGTTGCACAAGCAACTTCTCAACTTTTTACAACATTTTAACAATATGACCCCAAAGAGCCCAATTGACTTGTTACATTAGGAAATGATCTATTATGACCTTATTGCAAGACTTTAGACTAAAAACACCCTAAAACCAAACTTAATACCATATTTACAAAAATGGACTTGGTGTCCCTACACCACCATTCTAGTGGTATGACTTTAGCTAAGAAACTGTCGAGGACGGGGTGCTATTGGCCAACCATGAAAAAGAGAAGCCCATCAGTATGTGAAAAAATGTGTCCAGTGTCAATAGCATGGAGATCTGATTCATGCTTCAACTTAGGAATTACAACCAATGGTCACACCTTGGCCTTTCTCACAGTGGGGACTTGACCTCATAGGAAAAATCACCTGAACCTCATCCAACGGCTACAAGTTTATCATAACAGCCACAGAGTACTTTACCAAGTGGGTGGAATCCATTCCTATGACCTACATAATGTTAGAATTGTAAAATTTTGAAAATTTTACAGTTGTCTGTACCCATAAGCTTCCTAAGAAGCCCATACCATGAGTACAAAAATCCACTTTTCGTAACATTTTGCCCATGTTTTAGTTGGTTTTGGTCTTTTGGTCCAATAGAATTCATCTAACCCTGAGTATTTCAATGTATAAATCATATCAACAAGAGATGATGAGGGTCTCCCTGATCCATAAAGCATTTTATACTAACGTATATCTTTTGCAGTCTATCAACAAGAGGTCGAGAATGTCTTACCGATATGATTTCATCTAAGGATACACATCAGGAAGATGCAGTTCACAATCACAGCAACAAAATGATTCTATCAACAAGATAATGTTCATCGGGGTGAGTCATATCGAGCACATATGTGTCTTACCGATCGAAGCACAAAGAACTATATCAGCCAAACTTGGGCCATCGGAGTAACGTCCTGAAGCATTCATCTAGTCTCGCCAATAAAGCATATGTGGATTATATCGGTAGTATAATGTTATTAGGGTAAGTTCGAGGAAGTCTTGCCAACCCACCATGTCGCTATGATAGAATTACATCGGTAAAGGGACTTGGTGATATTCATGGTCTCACCGATACCAAAATTCATCGGCGAGACATAATTCATCGGAGAGAGCTAGGAAGGTCACACCGAGTGTTCTTCCATTGGCAAGAAAATCATTATGTCTCGGCAATCAGAATTGACAAAAGAAATAGACCGAAGGAAAAATTTCGGCAAGACACAAAGTAAGTGGAGGAGCATCTGCCCGACTTGCAAAGTCACAACGATACACTTATGGCCAAAGGGATAGCTCTTGGGGAGACTCAGAGCAACAGTGAGACTACAGGATATCATAGTGATATATAATCTGTGGTAGTCAAAGAGACTCAAAACATTGGCAAAACTACATGATGTCTTAGTGGGTGTCTAATGAACATTGGTAAAAGTTCGAACAAACAGACGAAGATTTGAATATGAAAGGATGTGTCCTTTGTGCTGCTGATATAAATACCCATTTTTTATAGCGAATAATGAGGATAGAGAGATATCGAATAAAAATACAGTAGATTAAAATGTCATACTATGAGACTATGATGCATGTTTGAAATTATGGAGATATCAATGAAAATCATTTCATGTGGTGGCGTATTTCTGGTATCAGTTGTTTGTTGTGTTAATTGAAAGTATTACTGAATTTGTCTCCAAGGTTGATGTTTTTCTAGTTATTTAAATTGATATAACAAGAAACATATTCATTTTATGGAGTGCACACTTGTTGTATACGTATGGTTGATTAATTGGTTCTTTCAAGAAAGATTAAATCCTTTTAGTTGATCATAGTAATTAGGGAATCTCATTTGGATCATTAAGAAGAACTCGGTAATCATATTCTTGCATGTTTATACAAGTTATAAACTCAAATTTATATGCCAAACAATTAGAATATCTGCCAGAAAGAAGTCACTCATTTTAGATTTCTCATTTGACTCTGCATACCCAATAAGGGACTAGTCTCTACATTTTCACCATTTAGTTTCACTCATTTTTTACATCTGTTAAATTGAACATATTAGGTTTTAGCCTTGATATTGCTATACAATCTATACCAAAATAAAATTTATTTATCCACTCCCATTTTCCATTGTGGATGAATTATTTTAGGAAATAAACACAAGCCAAGTTTGTCTTATTCATATAGGTACACCCGCCTAGGTCTAGCAGCACCTGAAGAGAAGAAGGTTTAAACCATTTGGCCTTGTCTGTTACCCTGAAACGTATCAAGAGACTGGAAACCTCTTGAGGTATTTTACCTGTGTTTTTGAGAGCTAACACATAACAGGGAAGCAAATTGCCAGGTTCATCCTGAATTACCTAATCTACCATTATGGTGTTTTGCAAACCCTTACCTTAGACAACAGAACACCCTTCAAGAATCAGGATGTGAAAGAGCTATGTCAAAAATTCAACATCCAACACCAATTCTCTACCTCATATTACCCTCAAGGCAACGGTCAATCTGAGGCTACAAACAAAACCATCCTAAAAATACTGAATAAAACGATCAATGAAGCTAGCCGTGACTGCATCTACAGTTAAATCCCGCTCTTTAGGCCTATCAAACCAGTATATGCACACCTATAGGTGCAAATCCTTTCTCCTTGGTCTATGGATCAGAATCCATATTGCCCATTTAGGTTGATCTACCCTCACTGTGAGTGTCATTACAAAACCTGATCACTGATGAAGAGTACAGAGTATCCCGATTGAATGAGCTAGAATTCCAAGACGAACGTCGCCTTGATGCCCTTAATCACTTAAAATTATATCAAAACCAACTGAAATAGAGCTATAACAATAAGATCAAATGTTGGTCTTTCTAGGTAGGGGATCTTGTCCTCAAACATAATCAAAAAAATATTCCATATCAGGACTGCAAAAGAAAGTTTGAGCCTAACTGGTTAGGTCCCTTTGTTATCATAGCAAGTTATGGATTGGGAGCATATCAATTGTCAACACCTGAAGGTGAACCCTTGCAGGATCCAACCAACAACTTGCACGTTAAAAATTTTATGCCTAGTCTTGAAGGGTATAAATCTAAAAATACAAGAAAATCAAAAAATGATCAAAATCCAAAAAAATAAGAAAAAGGATTGAAAATAGTAAAGAAAAAAGAATCATCCTATAGTGAAAACCACTTTGATGGCGCTTGGGGAAAGTACCTTGGTGAAAACCTAGAAAACAGGCACCTCACGTAAATAAAGCACCTCCATCTATTATTTGGCTCTTTAAACTATAATTCTTTGCAGCATCCTCCATCCATCGCCTCATCCGTCCCATTTTAGCACCCATCCTCGTCCTTATCATAGCTTGATGTTGTGAAGTATCGCATCCCATTTTAGTACTACTTGGCATATTCCAAAGGTCAGTTTGTCTTGCCTATATCAAGGTAGTCTATTGCGCCACTCTAGGGGCAACTCATTGTGGATCATATTAGGTTCTGGTATATCATAAGGTTGTTGCAAATCCCATTGAAAATCCAAAAAAAAATCGTAATATGCTCATCAAAAAATCCAAAAAACATTTGCAAAATCTTATACAGCTAAAATCCAAAAACATTTGAAAATTGTAAAGTCAAAATCCCAAACATCCAAAACACATCAAAAATCCCTAAAAAGGTCGAACATCAAAAATCCAAAAAATAGCACCTTGTCGAACTACGTGGTCTTTGCATGTATAACATGGGCAAGGATAATCTTTGATCAACCCCCGAGGCCCCTAGGATAGGTCTTTTAGGTTAGTTTCTTGGTCAAAACTCAGAAAATCCCTAAACATCCAAATATCATAAAAGCCCAAAAACATTCAAATATTCAGAAAACACAAAAACGTTGGAAAATGGAAAAGCCCAAAACATTAGAAAACATTCAAAAGACTTAAAAACAACCTCAAATATCTTAGGGAAAAACCCTAAACAGTCTCAAATAATCAAAACATAAACATTCACATAAACTTTCGAAAAGACCAAAAACAACCTCAAAACATTCTCAAAATACCAAAAACATTGAAATATTCCAAAAATACCAAAACCATCCATCTCATTTAATTTTCACCCATAATAAATCGATCGTCACCTTCACCCTTTGGTGAAACAAATAGAAAGCAAGTATAGCAAGTCGTAAAGTGAGCACCTAAGTGTCAAAATCTAAAGTCTAGATCATAAGTAAATGCGTTAGTGAAGTTTGTATCAACGACTTATCAAAAATCATCATCCTAATCAAATCATTTGATCAACATGTCCTAGGATGTATCCTTCCTACGATGGACATCAATATCAAAAATCACCTTAGCTAAATTTAAACTGGCAAGAGATATAGATAACACTGACTGTTTGTCATTGATCTTTTCTTATGATTTATCTTATTGACACATTTCGAGGACCTCTCGATGATGTCTATCAAAATGATTTAGAGAGAAAGTAATGGGGCATCAATCATTATCTTTCGTTTGTTGTGCTTGTGGGTATTCTTGTAAAATAATCTTGACACATACTTGCTTAGTTGTGTGTAGGGAAGTTCTTTGGAGTACAATGTTGACTATTGCATACACTTTGGTCTAATATATTCTAAACCTATAACTTACATTCCAATGAGGTTTTTGTATGTCAAGGTGTGAACATGAACTATCTTATCTATTTGCAGAGTCAAATTCCATTACACTAGATACAACACCATCCTGGTTATCAATACCTTGATGCATCATGCCTATGTGTTATATCAAACAATAAGGAATGACAAAAAATCCCAATCCCAAGATATGAGCAAATCATCATCATCATCATCTTGCATTTCTCATCATAATCTCTAATAAAGTCTCGGTGGATCATAGATTTGTTGGATCTTTTGAGGTAATCATCAAAATCAATGGTCATTTATCTTATTTCTTCTATCTCCTCTCAACGCTAACCCGGTATCATGACAGTCAAGAAAATATCATCAATGCATCCATCTTGCATCCACAAATCATCAGCATGCATACATCTCACAGCATATCACATCATACATCCTGCATCATCATTATCATTTAAGTTATGATGAATAATATAGATTTGTTATTCTAAGCATCTTAAATCATTGCACACATATCATTAACATACATCACATTATCATATCATAAGCATAAGCATCTACATTATCCATACATACATCCATATGCATACATCATCATCTCATAAAACTGTATAAGAAAATACACAAAAATAAATGCATCCATATCATTTGCATACATAAGCATATCATATCATATCATTTGCATATCATGTCATCAAAATATAATTGAAAAAGAATATAATATTACATCCATTCCATATCATTGTATCTCATATCATTGCACATCACATCATATCAAAGTGCATCCATACATTCATAAGCATGAAATAAAGAACACATCATATCATAAATCCATATCATCTCATATCATACATATCAAAAAATAACTATAACAGTACAATATTTGAATCAAGAGTATGTATATCGATCAAAAATACAATATCCACGAGGCTATCAAAAAGGATCCCATGAATGTATATCTGTGTAAAGAATCGAGAAATAATAAAAAAGTGTCTTTGTACAAGTGAGCTATCCCTGATGGCTACTCACCTCACCAGGCTGTCTCTCTGGCTAATCCTCAGCCCTAGGATGTGCCCCACTCCTCTGCAAGTAATTTGGCTATCTAAGTGCCTATGGGACATCCCTGTGGTAGGGCATCCTATAATATTCCGCCTTAGTCATGACCTCTTTATACAATCTGGCAAACATTGTCTGCCCCTAGGTTGTAGCTATCATGGTCTCTAGCTGTTGGCACCGCCCGACCTCTTGTGCTAATTGCATCTTAGCGGTCTGCCTAAGCTAATGCTCCTAATATCTCTCTACCATGGTAGCTTGTACTTATTGCCTAGCCTAGTCTCTCTTAGGAGTAATGACCAAAATCTATTGATGAGCCTGATCTCGCTCACCTGTAATCACTTGTATCTACTGTTGCAGCTGTTGAATTTGTGCATCATGGGGATCTAGCCCTGATGGTGACTATTTTGGAGGTTTTTTTTGTATTAATGGTTATTGTGGAGGCTTCTAATGCACTGGTGGTGCACCTGAGACCCGTCCATCCTACTGATGTTGGCCATCCTACCCATCTTGTCCTTTGCCTCGACCTCTA
>VDFB02037384.1:18550-47844 GCA_007258455.2 Sequoia sempervirens
AGGCCATATCTTCAGATCACGAACAAGTAGCTACAGGTCAGGAGCTCTGATACCATGTTACAATCCAAGATCACCTGCACGTAGGATGGATACCTGTCACATGCAAAAGATATGAAGAACAAAAAAGATGTTCTCTAAACCTCAAAGTAAAAATTCATTAAGAGAATCGATTATTACAAAGGATCAATCCTTATGAAGGAGATCAAGAACCCTAAAAGGAAACCCTAAATGAAACTCCTAGTGTGCACACTTAATAATTAATAATTAATTATTAATGTGCCTAAGTTTAGCTTAAGTAATAAAGAGGAATAAGTGACTTAATTAATTAATCAATGTGATGTAATTAATTAAGCATAATAACTTATTACTCTAACAAATATCACATCAAAAATCATATGATGGGTAAGTGCAAGATAATGGGCAGTGCAAGTTTTTTTTTCCTAAAAATCAGAGTTTTTCATAATTGGAGAAAATTTGAAGCACTTACACATATAATTTTAACAAGGTCCAAAATATAAAATTTAGTATTTTGTGTCTAGTTTTCAAATATGTAATTTATTCTAATACCCAACTGATAAAAAATAAGTAAAAGGTGAGATCACATGTATAAAATTATTGAAAGTAGGAGAAATACAAAGTTTAATACAAATTTGTTCATTTAAAAGTATAACACAAAAAATATAATGTAGCATGAAAGTGTTGAAATGATAAAAATGAAGAGTACAATTAAAAATAGGGTAGACAAAGAAAAAGCTACAGAAGAAACTCCAGCCCCATTAACTTAGTTAACAGTGTTGTCTTCATTGCTAAGAAAAGGCTCCTCTACACACACAAGATCACTCAGCCTAAGAAAATTCAAACTTGGAACTAGAATTATAGGGGGTGTTTGATTAGAATGTGTAGTGCTTTGAAGTTAGCGATAGCCTTTTGCATAAGAGCCGACTCTAGGAGGCGAACATGAGCAGAGGTTGCATTTTTAAATGTTATTTCATAATATTTTTTAGCTTGAGGGTGATGGCACAATATATATAACTAACATTTGAGGAGGCAATTATATAAGGATAAAAGGAAAATCCCACCTATGGGATATACCCTTTTAGAAGATTGTAATCCCAAAGAGTAATTTGAAGTTGGGAGTCAACTATAACAATTTCCCAAACATATGTACACTGTAGCAAGTGCAAAAGGTTTGAACATATTAGGAGATCCATGGAATTTGATAGAAACTTGGCCACCACCTTAGAAAAGGAATAGGGACAAAAGGAGAAAGCTAGGGAATCAACACTGGTAACTTGAAGAATTGCATTCTCCACCTTTACATAGTCAAATTTGAAGAATTTATTCAACTTGTGAGTATCATATGCACTAGGAATAGTAGTAGCCTCCCCCCTTAAAATATCATGAAATCTATTGTTTAGCATCCTTTGTGAAGAGGTAAGAGTCCATAAAATGGGAGAATTTCATAAATGAACCCTCGGGAATAATAAAATCATAGATTGAGGTGGCAGATGAGATGAGAATGTAATAAAAGCATAAGATTTTCCAAGATTTTACTCATTATTCATAGGCTAGGTGTACATAAGATAAGTGAATATAGATGGATTTACAATTTGGTAGTTATAGAATGAGGGAAGAAATAAAGAATGAATGAATTTTCACATGCCCCAAATGACCACTAGTACCATATAACACCTACATAAAAAATATAAAATATATGCATTCAAAAACTTGCATCAATACAAATGGAGTTTTCCATCAAGGGGTATGGAACTACTGACTATATGACCACATTTGAATTGAAAAGTATTAGGGGTCCCATTCCAATCTTTTTATTTCAATGAATGACCACATTCAAAGAGAATCTTGTTTGAGATTGACAATCCCAAATTTATCAATTTCCAAATATTGATAGTTTCTATCTGTTGTAAAATTTTCTAACTTAGTTTCCACCATATTAGCCTCTCTATAACAATGAGAGATTTCATAAGAATTAAGAATTTGGAGGAGCAACTTGATCTGAGCTAATATATATTATTTGAGCCAAAATCTAAATTATCACCATTGAATCACCTTTTATTTGAAGTTTTTTGGATTTTTGCTAGCATCAAGTTCTAGACCTAAGAGTAGAGAATTAATTTTTGCTATGTTGTTTGAACCATTAGGCAATTTTTTGGAAATTTTAACTATAATTTGACCTAATTGATCCCTTAAAATAGCCCTAATATTTTATTTTCTTGGGTTCCCCTTTGAGGCTCTGTCAAAATTGAGCTTTGTCATGTTAAGGGTTGGAGCTTTCCATCAAATCAATATTCTATTTGGCTTAGTTTTGAAGTCTAAGTAAGAACCAATTAGAGGAGGAAGACATATTGAAGGAGATTTATTGATATGAGACATAATTGTTTCAAAAATAGTCATCTCTAATTTGAAAAATACTTGTTCAAGACTACAAATAGATTTCCTGAAGATACAGTTATTTCTCTCAAGCCATATGCCATGCCCACATTTGAACATGTGGACATAGGCACAAAACCACATTTTTTAATTTTTCTTTTATACTAAGACTTTAACCTTACATAAAGAATGGCATGATAAACCATTGTGTGCACTTGTTACTTCATGCAGGAGCAATACTATGACACTTCAAGGGAAATCCACCTTAGGAAAAATCTCTTTAGGATTTTCTATGTGAAGCTAAAATGAGCTAAAACATTCAATTTAGTTACGTTGCACAAATGCATACCTAAAAGATAAATTTATCATCTTCATACTTAATTCTAACCCTATAATGATTTATCGATTCATGCCAAATTTTAACAACCCCTTTTTCCTAACATTTGATTTAAATTAATCTTCGTGGAAAAACATGATTTTATCAATTTGATGCCTAAGGCTTTAGTTTTTCTAAACTTAATTTAAGGAAATTTAAGTTAATTTTCAAACCCTAAATATAAGCTTGATAGATGAATAATGAGGGTTATTTATTTTTATTTTATGATCTTATAGACCCAAAGTAACTTAATTCTTCCTATTCCATTTGGTGTAGCATTTTAAAGAACTCTAACTACAACCTTGCAGGTTTTTCAATTTCAATCTCCCTAGAAGGACAATGCTACATAATTTCCCTTAAATAAGATTTACGATCTTGTATGCATCAAGAAAGGAATCTTGTAAATCATGGTCAATAATTTAAATACATTAGTTCATTGGTACATCTGCTTTATTTTCCCTAAATAATATCCCAAAGGTAACATTGACCTAAGACTAGGTATTTGTCTTTTAAGCCCAAGGATATTTATTTCTAATAGTTCTTATGGACTTTGTTATTGTACAAAACAATGGAGGATGCTTAATTTAAATTTTATGCATCTAAATCTATTTTATATAGAAAGTAGCGATATCTAGACTACCTAGTAGTAATATAAAATGCCTTGCCCAATAAATATATAAATACTTAAATTAGCCATTTCCATATTTGATTTACATATATCTTGACCAAAAAAGGTTATTTATAATAAAATTGTAAAGAGATATGAACCAAATATAAATTTAAAAAAAGTCTTATTCAAGGATAATTTCTCTTATTAAGAAATCATGCACACCATTTCAAACCCAATTCTCTTAACTCTATTAGTGAATTAATATTAATATTCATATATATAATCCTTTGTGCTCTAGCATACAAAAGGATAATGTAACCCATATGACCATTCCAAAAACAACCATAAATCATGTAATTTACTAGAATGAGAATTCTTATGCATAAGAAAAGAATAAAATAAACTTAGAAGAACCCTAATAATATTACTTGAAGTCCTAAAAGTAGAATACCTCCTTTTTTTATGATAGTTGGAGGTGAATGAATGGAGATAGCACTTATTTCCTTCAAAAAAATATTTTGAGTGGTGCTTAGGAAATCAGGGAAGGCGTCTAACATGAACTATATTTATTTTTTGCAAGTCACGTTGTGGAGGTAATAGTCTATTGTCCAACATGGTAAAGGGAAATTAAAAACTGTGGACTTTGATTTGGGGGTTGACCGAGTTTCCTAGTGCGACCCTTTCATAAGTAGATGCATACTAATATTTAATTTTTAAGGTCATATGTTTTGGGCCATTGTGAGGTTTTTCTCCTTTATCATATCTTTTTTTCCTCAAACTAGGTGTTGACTAGAGGTTGCAACCAAACAACTTAGCAAGGTCAGATTTGTAAAGGAGGTGGAGCGAATGGCCATGTGGGGTTAAGCCTCCACCACAGTAAAAGGATCACTCAAATGATTTTATTTTCATTCAATTTTATTTTTTTGAAATAATCATATTTACTTCCCCTATAGACTAATGTTTTTTATTAATTAAGCAGGGTTAGGGCCTTGATCCAGTACAAAAACAGATAGAAAAATAGACTGGAGAAAACAACAACCACTCAAGAATAGCTAAGAACCACATAAACAACACATATGATACAGACCCAAAGATAGTTACATTTTTCTGAATCCCCTTAACATAATAAAAAACAAACTATTTGTTACCTATTTTTCACTCTGAGCTCAAACAGGTAGAGCTGGATGAAGTTCATCATTTATAGGTACAGAAAAATTTCATGTCTTGCTGATTAAATGTTCATTGATCATCATTGGGATCATCTTACATATGAATCATAGTTTTATTGTGCAAACATTTAAAACAGAAAATTGAGGAAACTTGCATAGTAATGCTTTTATTCATCTTGAAAAAATGTTGAATCCCACACAAGCCGTGGGAGTAAATTAATTTGATTTTTACAATCATATAAAGGGTGCATAAGCAAAAGAAAAATACACAACTGAAAATAGAGTAAGCATAGGGTAGAAAGTGATTCGTCATTGCCTGGAATGACAAATCGTTGACAAATTGAGGAATGTTGTGACGTCAGCTCTAACCCCATTTCCAGTTTCAGCTCTCGTTCCAACTCCAAAAGCATCTGTAGGAAAGATAAAAGATGACGTTAGAGATTGTCTCTAAGCAATGACGGATCAAATCCTATCATATGCCTACGCTACTAACATGAATATAAGATACAGTCGATTAGGCATCCATCAGATGATTGCAAAAAATCAAGAGGAAAAAACATAATTCAATGGAAGCTTTAGCTTCTTTTATTTTTCTAACATGTTTGTTTCAATGTGCAGGAACAGGTTCATCATGTTCGAGATCATTTCATCAGATATGTGGAGCAAAACGGGCTCCCACAAGGGTTGAGCTTGGCATATCAAGAAGGATGTACTCACAGGTTTCATACAAAGTTCATGAATATTGATAATAGCCATTGAAAGCACCAATGTTGCACTCATCAATTTTATATTCTGTTCAGCTCTACTTTATATTTTTCACATTACATTTAATTGAAGTTTAGAGCCTCTTTGCGTTGAAGAGAAACAAAGTATTCGAGCATTGGAATGCTTTCATAAACCATATCACCGTACAGGACAGATTTGCAATAATCTAATTATCTACAAGTTCTTCAAAAGAAAAGCAGCAAATTATGGTTTAGACAGCATTTAAGGGATATGCTTTTACAAAATCTGTAAGGCATGTAACTTAATAATAACATAAATACAATGATCAAGTTATAGTTCATGCATCAATTACTATGAGAAGCAATAGATTTGAATGCCAGAATAACCTTTCATTGAATATGACAAAAGTTCATCTCATAAATGGTTCAAGCAAATGAAAGAGGGCAATCCAACACCTATAGTAAGCATAGTCTTTTCAGCTGGTAGTTTTCAAGATATCATAGAAGATGATGTCTATCAAGAAGACTGTGCTATGATCAACAACAAAGGATGAATTTGGTTGCTGCTAACAGGGTTGAAAGAAGGTTCAGATTTAGTGGTATTCACATGGATTTTATGGCAAATGATGATCACAGCTGTTACCAATCATTGACATGCTAACGGAAAATGCATGTGAAGTACAATGGAAATCTTATTATGCAAAACGAAGCATCATCATTCAAGGAATAGGTATACATATTTCAAGTGCCATGAATGAGCAACAGCTATCGTAAAATGAATAGCAACATTGTTATAAGGAATGTTAGCCACATCAGAATCTGGAAAGAACAACTGATTACTTTTCATTCAAGGCAGTGAGGTATGAGTTGATCAGCATTAGCAATAAATGGAGCAATTGTTTTTCAATGGTAGTTTTTATTTGTTCTGATACAGAGAAAGCAATTTTGGCATGAATGAAACTCAGTCGTAATCATCATGAGCAGCAATTATGAACAACAATATTCAGCAAATATGTTTAGAGCTACAGCCAGTAAAATCAATAACAGACTTTTCATTGTATACAGCAAGGGATGTTTAGTAAAATTTAGTTTCTTTTCCTTATAGAGAATAATTTTCAAAGACAGCAAGAAAGAAATAAGGAGTTTCAGAAAAATCATTAATGTTCTTTCAAGATGCAGACAAGGAATACCCAGATACAAAATAAAGATACCCACAATGAAAATGTTATTGTGTCTACTCTGATCTTGCTCAGAAATTTTTTTATAATGGTAAAGAGGCAGTTTTCTTTTTACCCATGAAAAGTTTTTGTTTTCAAATGCAAAAAATCAACAAAATTGAAAGACCCAGATGAGATTTTCATAAGCCATGGCCAGGTACAAAGTACGTTGCAATTTTTGAGCCATATATGTAAAGATCTCTTGGTGCGCAGTCATAGAAAGAGGGCATTTTTTCCCTGTTTTAGTTTCTTCTTAAATCATAGTGAAATTCTCAAAAGTAGCAAAGTAATGGTGGCTTTAAGGTTACACAAATCTCATAGTGGTGGCTAACATCGAAATACTCCATGGTGGCTTGAGAGAGATGGAAAGTATACAAGAAAGGAGCGTATCAAGCTTACCAGTGCTGTTATGGTGTCCAATTTTAGATTTCTTTTGTGTTATTTCTTTGCCAGTATAAATCAAGCTCGATTCTCAGTATGGCGGCCAAAATCAACAAAGACAGAGCACAGAGGAAGTAAAGATACAAAAATGTCAGTATATGGCCATGGTTGCGGCCAAGAAACCAAAGAATGGCGTCGAAATTAGAAAAGAAGTCCAATCTTCTGTAAAAAAAAAAAAGACTTACCATGCTTCTCCTGCAGGGTTTACATGTCAATTGCTGGAAAAGAGTATAAAAACGTGGTTTGAGCTTCAAAACGGCTCTTAGAACTTCAAAAAAAGCAAAGCATGATGAAACTTCGAGCCCCAACATCAAGAAATTCTCAAGGAACCCTACTCATGGTGGTTCTTCCTCTCCAAGCAAGAAGTCAAATGCAAAAATAGAAATGATTAGGGTTCTTTTGTTTTAGGTTTTTTGTTTTCCTTCATCATTTCTTTTGAATTGTGAATATTGACTTCTAAGTCAATTAAAAAGTCATGCGAATTTTGAAGGGGGTTGAGTTTAGTATTTTAGGAGATATATGTGTTTATCATATGATTTATGATATGAATAATATAAGAAGTATGCAACCATACGAAAACATGGAGTCTTCTTTACTTATAACTGGCAGAAATTATATACCTTGAAATATTGATATCAGCTGAGAATAGTGGTGAATTTTAAAATATGCATGGACTCATGTTTATAAAGTTAAAGTTCCATTTCAAATTAATTGAAATATTTTATGCTTTGCATTACATTTTGTAAAGTTGATAAATTAAATGATAAAATATAAATCATTTAATTTATTTAACTATCTCAAATGCAAGCATTAAAATATTAGGTGAAGTGGAGTTCTTATTCTCATGGGCGGATTGATACAAACGAAGTGGTTTTTTGCGTGCTTTAGCCCACTTTTTCAGGGATTTTAGTCCAGTTCGAGTTACATATCAGTTGCATGCTTTATGACTGCCAGTTCGAGATCGAGTTCACTCATTTTTGCATGAGTTTGAGCCACTTTTTAAGGGATTTTCACTTGTGCTCGGATTTCACTTTGGGATTGTCATCTTTTCACTTTCAGATCACTTTCAGTTGCTTATTCATGCACTTTGGAGTGCCTTCATTTTGTATATATTGAAAAATTTGTCTTTTTCATGGCTAGTTCTTGTTTTTCAGCCTTTGCACTCTGCAAAGTGAATCATCTTGTAACTTAGCTTTCAGATTAATACAACATTATTATTACAAGTTCAAAGTGTGTAATTGAAAAAGGTTCCTTTAAGTTTCAGTACTTTAGAGTGTGCCTTCTAAATTTCAAGCATCATTTTTGTGAAGAATTTGATTGAAGAATTACTGTGTTTCAGTTCTGGAACCTCTAATTTTTTGTCTTTTTCACATATCTGTATGCAATTTAGTTTAAGTTCACTGGTTATGCACTGTGCTTATAAATCGATTGATTAATTTTGTTGTGATAACTTCGTTTTCCCTCAATATTGCATTAAGATCAAAGCCTCTGTTTAAATCATTCAAGTGATTAAATTATTAAATCAGGTTGTGTAGATTAGAGTTTTGAGGAGTTTATTGTGAGTCATAATTGCAAGTCATTACCATTTAGGTGCAATCACCTCTCATAGCTTTAAGATTTCAATTCAAGCAAGCTTTTTATCTCTTTCCCAGCCAAGTCAGTTAGTTTTTAGGAGGTTTTCATCAGGGAACCAACCCTCTCTAGAGATTGATTCTCAAAATTAGGCAACCCACAGGCCTGAGAATCATTCCATGTTTCAACAGATTGTTGGATTTAACTATTCAAGCGTTCGGGTGCAATCTGATTGACAACACTATCAACATCGACAAAATGCCATAGTAAAATAGTAATTAGCCCATTCCATAGTCGTGGCCAAAAATTAACCTTACCAGACAAACCATAAACCTATTCCCTATTACAGAACCACAAAACAAACCAGACAAAAAGTCCATAACTAACTATTAACAAGATAACAATATTTATCAAATAGCGAAGAGTTAAAGTTTCAGACCAAAAAGAGTTAATAACAAACTTAACAACCATATGTAGAATATAGCAGTTTTAAACAAAAAGATCAAAAGGAGGCACCACTTTCTAATAACCAAGTCTATAGCTAGAAATATAAAAGAAAATTTAGCTTCTTCAATGAAGCTCTAGTTCTCTTGAAGATCTTCCACCATTTATGCCATGTTTTCCTTGAGCTCCATCGCCTTAGACCGATCAACTTCATTCTTTTTTCCTTTTTTCCTTTTATCCTTTTATCCTTTTTTCCTTTATTGTTTTTGAATTTTTCCTTGTCCAAAAATGGTTCCCATAACCACCCTTTTCATTATGTCATCCATAAACCTGCAAATATTCTTGATAGAAGCTTCCATCATTTGTATCCTCTAAGAACTATCGGCTTCCTCCATTTGTCTTTCAATTTGCTCCATCTTCACAGTAAGAATTTTAATTTTAGCATTCACATTTTTATTCTCTTTCTCCTTTGAGTTCTCCTGATCATGAAAGGTATGAGTGGGGGTATCTAAAATTTTTGTGACCATAGGGCTTACTTTGACAGTCTCCTTCCTATCTTCTTTTCTAGAATATAACCCTTCAGCCACACCGATATCCTCTTCCTGATCATTGTTTTCTTCTTCCAAGTCTTGGCTTTCTTCTTTGTTTTCTTCGAAATCATAAACTTTCTCTTCCTCAAAAAAATCAGTTTCCCCTAAATTGTCTAGGATGTATTCTTCCTCTGAAGAATCCTCTTTCTCCACCACCACCACTTTTTTCCTTTTTTTCACCCTCCTCTGAAGAGACCATATTCTCCCTTTCAATATTTGTTTACCCTTTTTACCAGCCTCTAACCCTTTAGATGCAACAATAGCCAAGCAAGTTGACCTAAGACCACCAGGGGGTGTCAAACTGCTATCAGGGATATTATCCTTGTCATTTGAGATAGTAATTGTGGGGATTTTTGGGATAGGTTTTTTTATCACCACCTTTCTACATTTAATTAGGCCAAAAGAAAGGGGTGAAGAATTATGTTTCTCCAGAGTAATTCTTGAGAGCTCTTCCTAAGAGGGTTCATCTATCAAGGGGAGGGGACTTGTTCTTTTTCAACATAGTTGCTTTGTCAGGGGAGTGAGGTTTACTTTCAAGCAACTCTATGCGAATAAAGCTTTTAGGAGACTAAGGGTTTCCAAGGAGATTAAGGGAAATATTCTTTTGCGGTGTGGTTCCAAGGAAAAACTTGCAAATAGCTCTAATGAGACCCTAATGCAGAGGGGGGTTTGTACCGTTTTCCATGCTTTGTTGGAGGGATGAGAGGAGAAATAATGGAAGGTTAATTTTCTCCAGGTGGCGGATGTGATTTAGAAAAAGAAAGTGATAGCCATGTATCAACTAAAAATGACCTTTAAGAGTAAAGTATTTCATCACAAAGAGTAGTCATTCTGGAATCTCCTCGCTTTTTCTTTTGTCTCAAAAAATTTGTTAATGTATTGCTGGTGCTTCCCCATACTCTTCTTAGAGATCTTTCCTTCATAAGGTTGGCTTGTAGCTTGAGCAATTAATTTAGCAGTAACAGTGAATTGGAGCCCTCTCATTTTCACTTCCCCATCACTCCAAGAGGTTGCAAACTTGTACAATGGGGTGAAACCCACTCTTTCAAAGAGGCCCCATAATTTCACATTTTATCTGAGGGAATAAAAATTACTTAGTTTTGTCCTCTTTCTAGGCCCCCCCATAATATCCTCACTAATCAAACAATATTTTCTCAACAATAGGTAGTCATTCACTAAGCCTATATCATCTAACACTGAAATCACACGAAATGTGAAGTCTTTGGAATTGAGGGTAACACTAGGAGTTTTCATTTAGGAGAGCGTCGACTTAACCCAACTATTAAGAATGATAATAGTTAGAGATTCAGGCGGGTCACAAGAAAAGATCTCATGTGTGCCTCTCCCACCCTTATTGGGAATGATGAATTTTAGGTCATTAAAAGGAAATATTAAGTAACATATAGCTTGCACGAATTTTCAAGCAGAGACCAATATGGAGATGTAATTTTGATTGGTTGTAAATAGATTTTTGAAAATATTTTGAGTAGGTAATGTCTTAACTTTCAATTGTTTTAAATTGCCACCCCGTAGGAGCAGTTCTTGGGAAATTCATTAGATTGTCTTTCCACATGCTACTAATCTTCATCTTCAAATAGAAAGTAGTACTAATGTAATCATTCTATGGTTCTCCATCCTCATACATACCATAATACCCTAGATCATCATTTACAAGATGATCACTAACTCTTTAACCTTTCTTTGATTAGTCATCATTAGAACAAAATTCAATGATCATCCCAATAAAAGTTGGCTATCATCGTTCCATATATGATTATATATGGAAACAAATTTCTCCTTTTTAATTATCTTTTTGATGTAATTTGGAAGTAAGGAGAAGTCATAGTAGGACCACCCATTATGACTAAGACCTTCATTTGTCATAGCATCTGTTGCTATGTTACCTTCTTTGTACACATGGAAAATTTGATAATGTTGAAAGGTTTTGAGAGTTCTCTTGCAATCATCCATGATATTTTTCAGTTCCCAAGGCACATCAACAATTTCCATTAATTTTTCAATTATTAGTTTAGAATCTCCTTCGATTATCACCTTTGCATAACCTTTGTCCTTTAGTTGGTTTATACCAACCCACGTAGCTCTAGCCTCAACAAGATTATTTGAAGCAATGCTCAAGCCATTGCCATAGCCTTCAATAAAATTCCTTTATGATACCTTATTACCCTCCCAACACCATCCAATCTTGGATTCCCCTTAGAGCAACCATCAAAGTTGCAATTAATCCAACCAGCTTCCGGAGAGGACCAAATTATAGTTTTTCTTATTAGCTATTTAGCCCAATTAAAGTTGGTTAGGTCATGTGTTAATCCCCATAATTTCTTTATTTGTATTTCTTTATATGAGGGCATATGCTTAAAAGGGGCATATTTTCATGCATTTATGTTTTCTTGAGTCTCATGTCTAATAGCTATGCAAATATCTTTGTTGTTTCTAGTAGTATCCCTAAAGATTCTATTATTTCGCTCCTTCCACAGCTCCCAGGTGATAAAAGGGGGGACTTGTCACCAGAGATTGAAAATATTCCAACAATCCATAAATAGATTTATAGAGGGTGGGAAAACCCATTCAGTCATGAGGTTAGCAAGGAAAAGAAATCAAAACTCACTTGAGTAGGAACATTGAAATAACAAGTGCATTATTGTTTCCTCAGCTTCATTGCATAAATACCATTTACTAATAGATTGGAAACCTCTTTTTTTAATTATCCATGGTGAGAATCTTACCATGGGCTACTACCCACCAAAAAACTATTCACTTTGGGTATTAGGTTTTTTATCCATACCATGTTCCAATGAAATTCACCCTTCAGAATCAGGGGCTTTCCAAGAATTCGTAAACAAATTTGACTGAGATGTTTCCTAATGAGTTGTTGGTCCAAATCCATTCATTTTTCTATCTTTCAAAAACAATTTAGCTTCACCAACCTATTGAAGTAAAAACTGCAATGTTTCTTTCCATTTATGATGTCTCCCTCCTCTGAGAATAACTCCATTAAGATAGTTTTTAAAATTGATCCATTGAGGCTTCAAACCATCCCAATTGATATAGTTAGTAGCATATTTTCCAATACCTCTTATCAACTTGTTTTTTATCTATAGGAGATTTTTATTTGAAGATAAGGGTGTACTTTTTGTCCAAACATCCTCTCAAAAATCAATATCTTGTCCATTCCCTATTCTCTTTTTAACTCTCAATTTCATAGTTCCTCTAATTTTAATCAGATTGTTCCAAAAGACTAAACCATAAGGAAGCTCTTCATCCCATTGGAAACAACCCTGTTCCTTGTTTTTCAAGTATTTAGCTCTTAGGATTATGACCTAATCTTTTTCTCCTTCCAAGAGGTACCATCCCATTTTTGCAACTAGGGCTTTGCTAAAGAGCTTCAGCCTTCAAATACCTAAATCACCTTCCCTCTTTGGAGCACAGACTTTTTCCCATCCTACAACGGCCATCTTGTTTCTCTCCTCCATTCTTGACCATAAGAATCTTCTTTGAATCAATTCAATATTTTATGCAATAAAGACCATAATATTAAAGAAGGAGAGGTAATAGACTGGAATTTTTTGCTATGAGGCTTTGAGTAGTTATAGTTTCCCTGCTTGGCATAAAAGTATCCCTTTCTAGCCTGCCAGTTTTTTTTAATCCTTTCAATTATGTAGTTCCAATAGTTACTGTGAGGTATTTTGGAGATGAGTGGGAGACCAAGGTAAGTAGCAGGGAGGTCAAATTCTTGACAACCAATAATGTGCAAAACCCTTTCTTTAATTATTTGGTCAGTGCTAAAAATATAGATTTTACTTTTGCTATAGTTGATGTGCTGACTCAAAACTTTAGCATGTACTTGTTAAGGATGTCTTTCCAGTGGCCAGCTTTAGCAACCAAGGCTTCCCCAATTAGAATACTGTCATCCACAAACTACTGATGAGAGGTTGGGAGAAGGGAGGAAGCAACTTTGAACCCTTTTAATAGTTTTATGTCTAATAGTTTTTGAATATTTCTTCTAAGGACCTCAACCATAATAGCAAAGAGATAAGGTGAGAGGGGTCGCCTTGTCTTAAACCCCTTCCACAAGAGAAGAACCCCTTAGGGACACCATTAACTAGAACCAAAAATTTGAGATTCATGACACAAGAGGTAATTAAATTGAGAAATCTTCCTCTGAACCTAAACTTTTTGAGGATAGCAATGAGAAATGGTTAGGAGACCCTGACATAGGCTTTAGAGATGTCAAGTTTCATAGCCATACCCTATTTCTTACTTAATTCCATTAAGTAGAAAACCTCATGGGTATATATGGCAACATCTAGATGTGCCTCCCTTGAACAAAACCTTTCTGGTTAATAGCAATCATCTTTTTCAAAACTGGATTCAATCTATTAACCATAATCTTTGAAAAAATCTTATAAGTGGTATTGTAGAGGCTTATAGGCCTGAAGCCTTGCATTGAGGACACTTCTTTAGATTTGGGGATAAGTGCAATAAAAGTATAATTAAGTTGGTTTAGGAGTCTACCTGATCTAAAGAAGTCATGAGGTACATTAAACAAATTAGTAGAGGTGACATCCCAAAATTCCTAGAAAAAGGTTGGAGGGAAATCATCTGGTCTTGGGACTTTATAGGCACCAAAAGAGAAAATCAAATCCTTGACTTCCTTGAGAGAAACAACTTTGGATAAATCTTTTACATATTTCTCAGAGATGACTTGAGGAATAACCCATAATAGTAGGTTTTCAAGCTCAACTAGATCAACAACAGGGGCGTTTTGGAAGTTTGAGAAGAATGAAATTGCTTCATCATAAATTTCATCTTCCAAATTAAGGATTGACCCATCCTCTTTTTTTATAAATCTAATCATGTTTCTGCTTCTATGTTTTAATGTTGATTGGTGAAAAAAATTAGTATTCCTATCCCCTTCCACCAACCATTGAATCTTGGATTTCTATTTCCAGAAGATTTCTTCTTTTTTGTTTATTTTGAACCATTGAATTCTAAGGTCTCATTCTTCATTGCATATGGATTCATTAACCACTCCTTGCTCCATCAAATCTTAAATCTCTTTGATCTTGTATCCTAATGATTTCTTAGTATGGAAAATGTTTCCAAAAGAGAACTTATTCCATCCTTTGACTCGTTCTTTAACTTTTTTTAATTTGTTGGCCAAGCAAAACATAGGAGTTCCAGTACAAGGTTCATTCCACCAACTTTCCACAAGAGTTTTGAAATTTGAATGGTGGGTCCACATTATTTAATATATGAAAGGAAAAATTCCTTTAGCAACTTTGTCATGCTAACTTAGGAGGAGAGCATTGTGGTCCAAACCTGTTCTTGGAAAAGTAGTAAGAGTAAGGTCCTGAAGTATATTCCAATTTAAGGAAATGAGAAAGCGATCTAATTTGACTTGAATGAGGTGGTTGCCTTGATGTCTATTAAAAAACCCTAATAGATCCATCATACTTTCTGAGAAGTCATCCAGACCTCCTTGTTTTTCTAAAGGAAACACCGAGGAATTGAAATCCCCTCCCAAAATCCATAATTCCTCCTCACTGTTATTTATTTTAGTTTCTAGAAAATCCCATAGAGAAAGTCTATCAAGGCATGAGTTGGGGCCATAAATGTTTATTAAGTTCCATTTAGCAAGAGTAATAATGTCTTCAAAGGATACCATTAGGCAATTTTTATTACAAAACCTAATGGAGCCAATCAATCTAGCAGAATTCCAACAAGTAGTTATGCCTCTTGAAGCACCATCAACATCACTAATAGCAAAATTAGAACTAGGCCAAAAGCACTTAACAACTTTTTCAAAGGTATCCTTTTTCATTTTAGTCTCTTGAATAAAAAATATATCTGGTTTAAAATCAACCATACAAGTTTTTATCAAATTTTGTTTGAATGGAATGTTTAGGCCCTTGATATTCCATGAAATAAATTTCATTTTTGACAAAGAAAAGAGCAACACCATCTTGATGAACTGCAAGGGGGGAAGACCCCTCCCACTTACTTCTTTTATGAGTTATCTCTTGAAAGAGAGTCAAGAGTTTTTTGTTTTCCTAAGGCAAATCATGGGTTGTGTCTTTATTCCTTAACTCCTTCAGGGGTGGCCTTCCAACTTTGTTCCCTCCTCCTACATCAAGTTTATTTTTCTTTCTATATTTTGTATTAGGCTGAGTCCAATCTTCTTCAACTACTGCATCAGTAGGTGAAGAAGAGAAACCTAGTTGGGCCATAGCATCCTTTATACTTTTTTCTTCCTTTTTGTTTGAAGATAATTGTTGGTCTTTGGCTTGTTGTTGTTTCCCATGAGAGAAAATAGGAGGAGAATAATCCTTTTTCTATTTCTATTGGTGGTTTATCTCTCCTTCCTTAAGAGCATCTAAGTTATCTTCCTGGAAAGAGAGCATTTTTCCTTTTGATTAAGAAACAAGAATTGAATTTTTGATCTTCAATATCTTGGATTCAAGACTACAAGCTTGTTGTTGTTCATCTATGACCAAATCTAACAAAATAGGGTTGGTTGGAAATATGACCTCAAAACCATTCTTGTTATGGGGAATCAAAGGCTCTGCCAAGACTTCCTTAGGAAGAGCGGTAACTTTGTCCCTTTTGGGAGAAGTATTAGAGTCCATAGAAATTTGGGGATCCTTAAGAGTCTTCTCAATAGAAAAGCCCTGAGTAGGCCCATCCTCTATCAAAGGATGAGCCATGACTGAGGTAGGATTCAAAATATTTTTAGAAATAGTCCTAGAGTTAGCCATTTAAGCATTTTTAGAAGGGGGGTTTAGCGACACACCCATTTTCCCATTCAGAGGATCCACAAACTTCTTGTTGCAAGCATTCTATAAATGACCAATTTTTTTGCAAACCTGGTAGAAGGCTCTGATATTTTCATATTCCAAGGGTTGAATCCACTTACCAAACTTTGAATTTAGAGTAACTATGGTTGGGAGGATTGTATTAATGGTTGAGTTAATACATATTCTAGCACCACAAACTAATGTTGAGGAAGGAAGAGTGTAGACCTTTTGAGGGATGTCTAGACCCTACATGGGTTCGAGGCTCCCTTAGGGCTCTTCCCCAATGTGGAGGGCAGTGAGGAGGTTGTGGCCTTTGAATTATTATTTTAATATTTTTAATAAAATTTCTTTTAAAAAAAAAAAATGTTTGCTACTAATATGTAAAAAAAACTTATGTTTTGAGTATATTCATAATTTGACCATCCCACTCTAAACATGCTTAAAATAAATTTTAAATAGATTATTGTTCATCAACTACCTATGAATATATTTTTTATTATTATGAATATATTTTATGTTTTTAGCTAGAATATTCTCTTAACATCAATTAGAGGAAGATACTACACAATCCTCCTACCAACCATACTTACAAGAAAAATGGAAAAATAAGGTATCTATACAAGCTATACATGTGAGACTTACGTAACATTTCTTTGCACCATGTATATTTGTAGTAAATTTTTATAGCCAAGGACTATAAAAAAAGAAGCCCCCCTTAACTCTTAGAAGGGACTTAATAGGAAAAAAAAGAGCTTTTTCATTTCACTTAGCAATAGAATAACCTTTCACATAACTTAAAAAATCACTTTACAAGGACATAGAGGTATGATAGCTCAACTATTTTGGCATTCTTCCATTTAACTCATGTACAAAAATTTCAAAGGAGGCTACTACATCTGGCAGTTTATTCTCCCTAACTAATATAATTTTTCATCCTTAAACTATAACTATATACTGGAAAAAATGTAAACAGTTGATCTCCTTTGTAAATAAACATATGCATACATTAACACAACCTACAATAAGTATTACAAAGAATTTCCAACAAATTTACAAGTAGATTCAACTCTTTTACTCATACATATTTCTTTGTTAACACAACACTCAACCCTTAATAATTCCATCTAGTCATTCATGAATTAAAAGATGTGTACAACCATGTTAAAAAATATTATCATCGTGTGTTTAATAAAATTTATTTTCTATGTGAATAGGTACAATGAAGAAAGGAATGTAACACAAATTTTTCCTACATTAGAGATTAAACATCTACAAGTTATACTCTAGTATTTCCAAATAATTTTTTAAAATGATGAAACTATTTTTATTAGTACAATAATACCAGCTTACATTCCATACAACACTAAACTACCCCTAGATAAGCTTACTTACAACTTACACAACTTATTTACAATGAGATTTGCAAGCATATTTACACCACTTGGACATCAAATATGCATGAATTGATTCAAAATTATATCTACAACAATACTGAAGGATAATTTCTCAAGGCTATGAAACCATTCTACATGAAAGTATCTTGCACACAACATAATCAACAAAGATAAAAATTTCCAAAGTCAATGTGAGCTCACCTCCCAACCTTAAGATATAAATTTTTCCACCCCCAAGCTTGGGAAAACAAATGGTAACCAGTTAAATATTGAGTCAAAATTTACAGCCACGACACAAAACTTACAACAATATTTTCATAGCAAACCGCACATCACATTTTCACAAATACTCCAAGGAAATATCTAAACAAGAGTTCATTCAAGAACTCGTAAAAAGGGGAGTAAGGACATAAACTTATGGGGAAAACAAAAAGCAAGAAATATACATATAACATCAACCAATCCTCCAAAAATTCTCCACTTGTGTCCTCCACAAAACTCAAAATATCATGTCAAAATTCCCACAACACACATTACACAACATTATATCAAATGAGTCACGTGGGTCATCTTACCCATTAATCTTTCCCCATCAAGGACATCTAACTCTCTCAACCCCAAAAAAGGAGTGCTCTCGTCATTTTAGGAGAGCATACTCCTACTATCTCAAAACCCACACCACAAAAAAACTTTGACAACAACAAAGAACCAACATAGAAATCAAAACTAAAACACATTTACACAATGTTCTTTCACAAAGTCAAGTAAGAGGAAAGATGCTTATCTTGGTTAATTCCCTACACTTGAAGAAGGTTGGTATAGCTCTATAATCAAATCATCCTCCAGCTTCTTCTCCTCAAGAAATCCTTCTTCTTTACTCCAATTCAAGTCTAAAACTCTCTGCTTCTAAAACCAAAATTGAGAAAAGCAAGAATAAATTCCCAAAAATCCTTCTCCACAACACCAAAGGGAAAAATAAATGGAAAACCTAATCCCTCCATATTTAATTGTGAAGGTGACACTTTTCGCCTTAATAGTTGATCCTCCAAACCCATTATTCCAACCTTGCACACTCTTGGTGTGAACCCTCTCTTGGACCACTCCTTGTGGCCCCTTAAGTACACTTTCCAACCACCTTGATCTACCAAATTTAAATTTTTTCACAATGATAAAGGGCTCCAAAAATGGGTTCACATTTCATGTGAAGTTAAATTTATGCTCACAAAAAGTGTTCTAGACCAAAGTCTGATGACCTAGGACCATGGGAAATACAAAATGAAGTGATACTAACACTTTAAATCCACATTAAACATAGAAAATAACATAGAATTCAAGTTAAAACTTACAAACCACAATCCTATCTTAACTCCCACATACAACATTCAAATATATATTCACAACACCAAACACTACATAATGTAGATGCCAATTTATACATTGCAAAAATGAATTTTATATCATGTAAGTTGAACAAGACAAAATACTTTATCTTCTCCAAATAGGTTATATTGGCTCCACTAGAAATTCATAACAAATTACCATGTAATTTCCCTAATTCCACTAGGCATGGGATCAATTACATGCTAGATTAACAATTATTATTTCATCATCAAAAACAAATTATAGCTAAAATAATATGATATTGGAATATATTGCATTTACATATAACATTTCATAATTAGAAAATTTTAGTGCATACTTCCATTTCTCATCATTATAATGTTTGCAGAATTTATAGGGTGTTATACCCTTACACAAAAGGTACGAAGGGAAGAGATTTAAACAAAACATAAACCAAGGTCAAAGGCCATAAACAAGCCAATGACAACAAACTAACAACAAAGTCTCAGTAGAGTAACTTTTTGAAAATTAAAACAAACAACAAAGAAGAACATTCTACTCAAGAAGATTTTCCCAATACTCCATAAGGAACTCAAAACATCATGTTTCTAGTAGTTGGCACTAGATTCAGTAGTCTTCTCATGCTTTATTATCTCCTCTTGTAGGACAAAACCAAGAGTGATAGCAGATTAATGAATGACAATGTTACATTTACCAAATAAGCCACATTCTAAGGTAGATAATCATAAATTCACTACATATTAAACATATCATAATCCATCGTCATAAAATTAAACTACTCACAAAAATAGTAGAGAACAAGATCATTTGATTAATTTGACCATTCACATAACATCACTAGAACTATGATCAACACGAATCTATACCTATATATATGTATATCATGAAATCAAAATGTATGCCAAAATCAAAGGTCCATAGCATACTAATAAGCATATCAAAATTTGTTCATAATGACAACAAGATAATCTTAAACAGTCACTTAAAATTTTGTAATGATGAAAAAAGTACTCCCTAACATGGCCTTGATTTAGTGTTGTAATGTGTTTAACACATTCACATTAGGTCTTGGGCCCTTGTGAACTAAATGGGCTTATTGGTGCCTTATTTAGAGTGTTGTAAAGTGTTGTAACACACTCTCACATTAATCTAGGGTTTTATTAAATAATTGGGCTTCTTTATGCTTTAATTAGCCTAATTTTACATCCACAAGCCTTGTTTATTGCATCTTTTTGAGGATAATCCCAACATGAACCAAGATCCAATCATAATTCAGGAGTTTTTGGATTGTGTTGCCTAGATTTAGTGATTTGGGACTCATACGCCACCTTGGGCGTATGAGTCCCACCTACGTTTTAGGGCCTCGATATGGATTTTACATCATTCTACACATTTTTTTAAAAATGTGTCCCATAGTTAAGCCTAACGGAACTCATACACAACTTTTGTTGTATGAGTCACGTGTGACCCAAAATTAAATTTAATTCAAATTCTTGGTGGTATTTTATCCTCCTAGATCTGATGTCGGCTTGTAGTGTTGTAATTTTGGGAAATTTGGCATAAACAAGTATAAATACAAGGTTATTTCACTCATTTTCACCTGGAAAGTTTACAAGTGACCCAAGACTTTCATGAGAGCATTCCTTATAGAAAATTCAAGTTCACAAGAGAATTCAAGAGTTTACAAGAGCATTCAAGGGCTAATTATCAATTGTTTTAGAGCATTATTCAAGTATTAAGCATCATGTCAAAGTCATCATGCATCATGTTTGTTTTTGAGATAACATTTGTGATGTAGGGTTTTGTGATTCAAGCTAGCATTCAATTCGAGATCTACAACATTCAAGCAAGAGTCAAGATCTACATCCATTGGAGCCATCTCATACATGTTTGTAGCACTTTATTGCTAGGGTTTGGTGAGGTACAACATTATATTTTATTCATTCATCATTCCCCTTTCCTATTTCATTGCATTTCAAGGTTTGATTACCAAAACGGGGTTTGACCAAGGCAAACCCCTTTCTACTAACAAAACAACATTTTACCCTCTCTTTAGTGTGTGAATACCAGATCTAGGTTGAAGACACATTGAAGAGCAAGTTTGGAGAAAGTTGTCAAAGTTGTCACCTTGCATTGGAGATCACTGAAAGACATCTATAGGTTGCAAATTAGAGTTTCAAATCTAGAAATCAAGTGGAAAGGATAAAGCAAACATTGAAGAGCATAATCAAACTTTGAATTTCCAAAAAATCCTAACTAGACTGATACACCACTTCTGGCGTATGAGACCCAATATAGTCAAAATTATAGATTTCTAGAGTTTTAGACATATCTCTACCATATTTTTGTTCCTGCCCAGCAACCCTAATCTGGGACTACATCGCCCAACCTAGCATATGAGTCCCAGTCAACATTAAATTTAGTATTTTGAGCATTTCAATTCTTCATCCAGGTCTCTACAGATTTCTTGGTGCACACTTCTGATTTCTCAGCCTTTTATTTTTATTTACATGTATTTTTAGGTCATTTAGTGAAGTCTTGAATTGCATTAGGTTTTAGCATTAGATTTTCCATTTCATTTTTCTTTCCAATCCATAGCTTGGTGGTGAACCCCTTTTTAGTTTCTAATTAGACCCTAGGACAAACCTATTGCAAGATCTCTTTCTCCTTGGCATACTTTAGATTGAGATCTCTAGGGTTTTCCTTAAATGACTTTGGGAGAAAAGTGTTGTTCTACGTCCTAAACCATAAAGCAACCATTTTCCCACTTATCATTTTAGTGAACCTACATTTAAAACACATCATTTCTAATTTGGAGTGCATCATAGTCCTAGATCTTTCTTGCATTAACTTTGCATTAGGGTTTGCACTAGTTAATTTGCATCTAGGGTTTCTAAATCTTGCATTAGTGAAAGTGCATAGAGGTTGCATTTTTGCATCTTGCATCATTGAATATCATTTGAAATATACATTTTCATATAGTCTATAGATCATCCAAACTAAAAAGCATAAAAGTCACTTAATTTTTTTTGAAATTTGAGAAAAAAACCCTCATCGGAACTCATACGCCCCTCTAGGCGATTTAGTTCCAGTGTAGATTTTAAAATGCATTTTCTAGAATTCAAAACTCTATTTCTGAGCTTTTGTTTGTTGTTGATAAATTTTTGTTTCATTTTATAGAGTTTTTGTTTCATTGCATCTTGCATTGCCTTGATTTTCCCTTGCATGAGCTTTTCTACTTGGTGTCTTATTGCTAATACTATAGTGAGATGAATTTTGAGACTCATGTCATCCCGCGATAGTAAAATCATCGTGGATCTTGGGATATCTATCTCTTTCATTACTAGTGTTGACACTAGTACACTAGGTATGGGCCATACCCTTAACAATTCCTTGCCTTCAAGTAGTGTGATGCATGTTAAAATAATGGTTGCTAGTATTCCGCAAGAAAACATAATCCAAGTTCATGAAGACTTAGCAAACCTACAAAATCAAATAAGTACTGAAAAAATTTCAACCACTACTATCCCTACCATAGATAACATTCATCGAATGCTTGAAAGTGAAGATGGAGTTGACCTTGTGGGTAACATAGTTCAAATCTTTGGAAAACATCTTACCTCAACCACTAGTTGTGCTTTACCCTTGAACAATGTTACAAGCCAAGGAGGAATTCAAATTCCTCCTCCCACAATAATTACCTCTATTCCTACCTATACCAACCCTCAAGTTACAACAACAATGCAACCTACTAGTAATGTGATTCCTTCCTTGGGTATTTCCGCTAGCATCCCTAGTACCTTTGTGGCATCGCACATCATATCTCCTACCACTTTACCACCTATAAGCATTCCATTCACTTGCCCTTCGAACACATACACACCTCCACCATATCCACCTCCATCTCACAATACAAACAATGACCCTCTCATAAACCAACTTTTGCAAACCGTTTCATCCCTTCAAAAGCAAGTTTCCACTATCAACCAAAATCAAAATGGCCCACCTACATATTATGTCAAAAGCAGTCACTTTTCCTCGGAGATATTATGAACATCGATGCCACAAGGTGTAGAGGTGCCTAGATTCAAGAAATATGGGGGGAAAGGAGATCCTTCTAACCATTTTTCTGCTTATACCACCTTATGTAGTGACTTTATTCTTGACGATAAACTCTTGGCTAAACTTTTCCCTAGATCTTTGAAGGATATTGCCTTATAATGGTTTTCTTTGTTATCGAACAACTCAATTCATTCATTCAATGAACTTGTTGAGGCATTTATCAACCATTTCCAAGTGCATATAACTCCTACGATGACCTTGGCCGATTTGATGAGATACAAGGAAAAAGAAGAGGAAAAGGTTACTGACTTTATTTCGAGCTATCAATTGCTTTATTTCCAAATTGATGTAAAGGTTCCCGATCTTACCTTCAAAATATGTTCATAGAGAATTTTCAAATTAAGATACAAGATAAGCTTACCATGATGAAATTTCCCTCCTTCATGCACTTATGTACTACCCTTTGTGATTACCAAAACTCAGTTAGTAGTCGTAATGCAAAATCCACCTCTAGCCGAACTAAGAAGTCTGAGTCCGCAAATCAAAAAAATTACCAACCTTTTAGAAAATAGAATAAAGGTTTCATTCAACTAAATCCCCCTCAACAAACAACTCAACATGTTGATACCCAAGTAGCTGCTATAAAAGCAACGATACCCTTTAACTATGGGGAATCGAAAAGACAATTCACTCCCCTACCCGATACCCTTCATAACACAATGTCACAACTTTTAGAACAAAAAATGATTACCTTACCTCCCATTAAAACTCTCGATCCTAATAAACCTTTACCTCTGAGCTTTAGATCAAATTCTTATTTCCATTAACACCGAAAAAATGGGCATGACACAAAACATTGTAAGCATCTTAAACATCTTGTGCAAGACCTCATTGATTCTGGTTGGCTTTCCGTTGGAGGTGTTAATGATAAAGGAAATAAGTTTGTTTCCCCTCCTAACCAAAACTTGCAAAGCTTTACCAACCCTATGCCTAATCATAAATTTCATTCGTCAAAGCTAGTGAAACTAAAAAGAATGATGTGATGAATGTTGACACGGATGATGACAATGATACTGTTCAACACGATCTTATAGATATTGATCCTATGGATGATATGGTTGGATTGATCAAGGTCTCACCTCATAAAGGTCGAACTAAAAATCCTCTTGAGATTGCTTTCTCCTCACAATATATACTTAAACATGCACCTGATGGTCCTCTTTGCATAGTCAGCTGAATCTATGACAAGCCCACTAATGGGATATTAATAGATCCCGTCTGTGGAGAGAATGTGATCACTGAAGAATACTTACTTGTGCACGAGCTCTATCAAGAAATATATGATAAACTAAAAGTATGGATCGAGATGCATAATGGTTTCGCTTGACCTGCGATGGGATCGATCACTCTTCCTTTACAAATAGGATTGAAAACATTAGATGTTTCATTCTCCACCATCCCGCAGTCGGACCAATTTCGTGTGAAGCTAGGCTATCCATGGCTTTGCTCCATGAATTTCATCCCTTTAGTTGTGCATAGATGCTTAAATTTTCCCTTTGACAATGAAATTTTCACTGTGCATCATAGTGGCTTTAACCCTTTGTCTTCGCAATGGAACTTTTCACTAGATTTATTTTGGCCCAAGCCTATGGAACCTATTAAACCTTGAGAAGAATTCTTTTTCAAATCCTACCAAAAGTTCAAGGAGAAATTCATAGCAAAACTATCCCTTCAAAACATGCCTAAATCCACGACTGAGCCTACCATACTTGATGAAACCATGATTGAACCAAAAGACATGTCAAGCAACCAAGAACAAATTAAGATAGATCCTTTTCCTACTTCCTACAAAAGACCAAGAGATAACGAAAACAATCTAGTCATGCCTCGTAGAATAAAACAAGTTTACAAAGTTAAAGAGAAAGTGGTTGAACAACCTTCCATGGTTTCTTTCGTTCCTCTCCTTAGGGAAGAAAAGAAACCTATGGTTGATCATCCTGCTCCTACACAAACTCAAATTGAAAACCAAACTAAAAGAAATAGAGGTGCTAGAGAGCGTAGGCATAGACATTGTGCCCTTGCTCGAAGGTTAAATGAAGAAATAAACAAAGAAAATCAAGATCCAAAGTTGAATGAAGCAATGCACGATGAGTCCACCCTTTGCCAAAACAAAAAGATCCTATAGCACAACTGCAACAAGAGCTAAACCCTTCTTTGGACATTATAATTCAACCTCTTGTTGTGATTAATTTAGATGATGATGAGAAGATTACTAAAATTGATGAGGAGGTGCATAATGAATTGAATACATTGTTTTCCTCTTCTATGAGCTTAAACGATAATTATCCTAAGAAGAGTGTTGAACTTGGTGATGAACCTAGTTCAGCACTTGCTATTGTCCCTTTAGCTAGTTGTCCGCCTTCAGTATACAATGAACATGATTGGGATGCGAATGACCTGCTATAGGATGATTCACATGTGCCTTACTAGTCTTGATTTTGTTTTCTTTTGCATGTTATGTGTTTAATTTCATGTGTGTAATGTGATCCCCCGTACTGTTCTATTTGATGTATCTCTTTCTCTCTCTTTGTGACATCCCTCTATTTGTACCTTCATTCTTCTCTATGTCATAAATATTTTATCTTTTCCTTTATATTTTTCATTTGTCTTGTGTTTTCCTTTTGGCGATGACGCAAGGTGTCGAGACATTCATGTCTCTTCCATGTTGAACCAAAAGCTTTTCTTTTATCTTTTCTTTGTCTTGTGTTTTCCTTTTGCGGATGAAAACGCAAGGCGTCGAGACATTCATGTCTCTTCCATGTTGACCCAAAATGTTTTTCTTTGTTTTCACTCTCTTTGTGTCATTCTTCTAGTTCTATAAGTATTTGGGGAATGATGACAGTTCTGAGCTCTCTAAAAACATTGTAGCAAGAACATATTGGCCCTAATCTATGGATCCCTCATGTGTTTGGAGTTTATTTGTAGCAAGAACATATGTTTGACCCTAAAAACATATTGTAGCAAGAACATATTGACCCTAAATCTATTGAGCTTATTTTGGGGGCAACCGCTCTATTTCCTTTTGGGGGCAACCCCTCTCTTTCCTTTTGCATGACGTAGCTTCATTTGGAAACATATGAATTGGCATAGGGATTTCCAAATAAGCTCTCATGTCCTCTTTATTATTAGAATTTATCATTTTCTACTTTAAAGTAATTGCTCACAACATGGTGTTTAGAAATTTCTTTAAAGTGGGGGCATACATTGGCATTATTCTTTTGCATTTTTCATGTTTCATTGTGTAGTCCTTTTACTTCATGTGATGCATATTTTTCTTTGTGGATGACATTGGGTGTGATGTCATTCAAGAGCATGATCTCTCTAAGCATACTACATTCCTCTTAGTGGCTTGATGCAACACACTGCATCCCCTAAGTTGTGAATCTTTTATTCTTGGACTAGTCGTCTCTTGGAGACATTAGGCACAATGTTCCCTAAGTTAAGACCTTACATGAACTAAGCAAGACTCCTTTGAACATTCCCTATATTGCATTTACAATTTAAGTTATATGGCCACCTTGCATAACACACCTTGCATGCCTATGGAGCCATCTGGTTTGTTCATGAGTATCAAGCATACGAAGCTTTTCTTTCCTCATGAAGGTCGAAGTTCATTGTTGTGTGGCGCCTTATCAAAGTTATCAAGGGGCATAACTTTGGTATGGTTGGACGGGAAGCCGAACCTAGGCATGAATTTTCCATAGCCACTCACGTGTGTGTTGTGAGTGCATATTGGTCGTGTGTGTATGTGTCTCAACCTCTTGGATTAATCACCCAACGAACAACTTGAAGTTCCATTGCCTTAGAGTGAGGGTGCATTTTTTGAACAAAAAGCCTAGATCTGATCCACATCATGTTGGAAAAACATTCAAAGCTTGATCCACCCCTCTTTTATTTTATTTTTCTTTTATGTTTGTCTCTGGAAATGTATGCTCATGCCTTGTTGTTTCTCTTTATATCATTTTCATGTTTGTTATCTTGTGCCTATGTTGTTTTTCCATAGGGCCTTGGTCCTGGGGACTTGCACAACCCTCTTGATCATGGTTGTCCTATATTACTAGCATTGGTGTATTGGGACCCCCTTTGATGTGTGTTGGTCTACTTTAGTGTGAGTTGGAAGCAAGTTACTCCTCTCACTAAAGTGGGGTATAGATGTAATTATGGAAAAAGTACTCCCTAACATGACCTTGATTTAGTGTTGTAATGTGTCTAACACAATCACATTAGGTCTTGGGCCCTTGTGAACTAAATGGGCTTATTGGTGCCTTATTTAGAGTGTTTTAAAGTGTTGTAACACACTTTCACATTAATCTAGGGTTTTATTAAATAATTGGGCTTCTTTATGCTTTAATTGGCCTAATTTTACATCCGCGAACCCCATTTAATGCATCTTTTCAAGGATAATCCTGACATGAACCAAGATCCAATCATAATTTAGGTGTTTTTAGATTGTGTGGCCCAAATTTAGTGATCTAGGCCTCATACACCACCTTGGGAATATGAGTCCCACCTAGGTTTTAGGGCCTCAATCTGAATTTTACATCATTCTACACATTTTTTTAAAATATGTCCCATAGTTAAGCCTAATGGGACTCACACGCCACTTTTGGCATATGAGTCCTGTGTGGCCCAAAATTAAATTAAATTCAAACTCTTGGTGGTATTTTATCCTTTAGATCTGATGTCAGCTTGTAGTGTTGTAATTTGAGGAAATTTGGCATAAACAAGTATAAATACAAGGTTATTTCACTTGTTTTCACTTGGAAAGTTTACAAGTGACCCAAGACTTTCATGAGGGCATTCCTTATAGAAAATTTGAGTTCACAAGAGCATTCAAGGGCTGATTATCAAGTGTTTTAGAGCATTATTCAAGTATCAAGCATCAAGTCAAAGTCATCATACATCATGTTTGTTTTTGAGCTAACATTTGTGATGTGGGGTTTTTTGATTCAAGCTAGCATTCAATTTGAGATCTACAACATTCAAGCAAGAGTTAAGATCTACATCCATTGGAGCCATCTCATACATGTTTGCAATACTTTATTGCTAGGTTTTGGTGAGTTGCAACATTATATTTTGTTCATTCATCATTCTCCTTTCCTATTTCATTGCATTTCAAGGTTTGATTACCAAAACGGGGTTTGACCAAGGCAAACCCCTTTCTACTAACAAAACAACATTTTCCCCTCTCTTTAGTGTGTGAATTGTAGATCTAGGTTGGAGACACGTTGAAGAGCAAGTTTGGAAAAAGTTTTCAAGTGTTCAAAGTTTTCAAATTTGTCACCTTGCATTGAAGATCACTAAAATACATCTACAGGTTGCAAATCAAAGTTTCATATCTGGAAATTAAATGGAAAGGACAAAGCAGACATTGAAGAGCAGACTCAGACTTTGAATCTCCAAAAAAGCCTAATTGGATTGATACACCACTTCTAGCGTATGAGTCCCAGTATAGTCAAAATTGTAGATTTTCAGAGTTTTAGATATATCTCTGTCAGATTTTTGTTCTTTCCCAGAAACCCTAATCTGGGACTAAATCACCTAGCCTGGCATATGAGTCCCAGTAAACATTAATTTTAGTATTTTCAACATTTCAAGTCTTCATCCAGGCCTCTACAAATTTTCAGGTGCACACTTCTAATTTCTCAGCCTTATTTTGATTTACATGCATATTTAGGTCATTTAGTGAAGTCTTGTATTGAATTAGGTCTTGCATTTCATTTTTCTTTCCAAGCCCTAGCTTGGTGGTGAACCCCTTTTTAGTTTCTAATCAAACCCTAGGACAACCCTATTGCAAGATCTCTTTCTCCTTTGCATACTTTAGATTGAGATGTCTAGAATTTTCCTTGAATGATTTTGGGAGAATAGTGTTGTTATATGTCCTAAACCATAAAGCAGCAATTTTCTCACTTATCAAAGTTTAATGTTGAGAGGTGCTCTCACACCATATTTATCATATCAAGATTGAAGGACTTAACTCCCATAGAGAAAAATAGATGGAGTTCTTATAAGGATGGGCCATTTTTGGAAGTGAGGAAGAAGGGAGATTAGTAAGGGTCTTGACCA